>CM016727.1:23563588-23851414 GCA_005771605.1 Scutellaria baicalensis
TTCGTTTCCTACACCAGGTGTACAAGGAAATCCTTCCAAGGGATAAATTAAAAATACTTGAACACACGTTGGAGCGAAAGCCCTCTCTTTATTAAGAACTTAAAATATATATATTACATCTGTAATCTCCTTTTGGGAGAAGAATACTAGATTAGCCTCTCATGGAGAAGGCTATTACTCGTACACACATAAACTTAAAAACTCAGAACACCAAAATATTACAAAGATGTTTTTATTCTGAAGAAAACTAGGGAGAATAGTCGATGTCCTTAGTTTCCTTCTTTCTTGCTTATTTATAGGCAAGAATTCGGACTTGATGTGCGGATTCCAAACTTGTTTAAGCCAGTTGTCTTCTTTAGTGGATCTTCCACTAAGTGAGTGCTTTGCCAGCTTTTCCTCGTGACTCATCTCATGTGATTGTTATCGGGGAATCTTCTTTTTCTTCCCGTGACTTTTATCCCATGTGATGCTTGTGGGGCGTGACTCAGCCCATGTTACCTTTGTCGGGGAATCTTAGAAATTTGGCCTTCGTGGTCCCCGCGGATAACTTTTCTTTTGGGTAGACCCTTTGTCCTTGTCCGTCCTGTTTTCTCGTCGGTCGGGTTTGGGTCGGAATCCTTTCCTAAACTCAGGTTCCTTCTACTCGGGGCATGATTGGCAGATCTGATCCGTTCATCGGCCTACATGCTTCATATTGTAGAATTTCTGGTAGGTTTCTTTGCTCACCGGAATCTTATTTTCCCAAAGGACTTTTCTCTTTGTTTCAAAGAGGTCTTCTGGAAAGCTTGTGGTTGTTCCTGTCATTGAATTCAGGAGGAAAGATCCATTCCCTGAATTCTGAAAGAACTTGAAGGGATAATTGACTTTGTCCATTTCGTTCAGACAAACCCAAAGTCCCCATGCTCGTCGGGTAGAAGCTTCATCTTCTGACAATGTCCCTACCAAAATTGGAGTTTCTTCCGGAAAAGTCGTCTTGATAGTTTTCAAGGCGTTTCCATCTGGTCTCCTCAGTTTGATGAAATGAAAGGCTTTATGGAAACCTTTCTTTACTGGTTCTGGAGCTGCACTGAAAAAATACAATTCCAGAATATCTTCTCTAGCCAAATATGGATTATTGGCTCAAGTCTCGTGCACTGCTTCCCCAATCCATTTCGGTAATCTTGAAATTTCAGGGAATCCTGGTGAGACGGTATAGATTGAAGTTAAAGCTCCAAACTTATATCATTCTTGTAATTCGTTTGGATGACTTCCTGGTTTTATCCAAACTCTTGGGTATTTTCCAAAGATATCCACAATTGTTCTCTCCGGATTGATACCATTCCTTGTGATCAGCTTCTCCCATTACTTTTGGTAAACCTGTATAGGAGAAACTTTAATCTCGTCAGTTTGAACCTTAGTTTTGCCAGTTTGTGGCCTAAGGTCCAACTCCCCCTCTTTTACACAGAGGTGCTGGGTTGACTTGAAAACTCGGGTTGTGACACTGGAGCTTCAACATTTGCCACAGTTGGTGCATCCTCAAGGAATGCATCATCTGCAACACTCGTGGTTATGGTATTTGAATCCATAACTTCCGGGTTAGAGACCCGTTCTCTTATTTCCCTCTTTTGCATCGTTGGAGATGCAGCCTGGAGGATAGGCCCCTGCAGCGTAAAGTACAATTGTACCTACGCATGCTGGCATGCTCATATTAGACCAGAGATGAATCTCTGATCTTCTCGTTGAAGTCGTCCAACGACTTCTGCATTGATACATATAAATTACCAAAGCCTCGTTCTAGGCTCTCCAGGTTTTCCCTGAGATGCCTAACTCGTTTGAGGACCTCGTCAGCGACACGTTCTTCCATCTCGTGTTAAGAAATCTGCAAGAACATTTTCATGAGATTTCACAATGACAATATCATAATAATAATATTGACATTCAGCCTGTCATCTAAGTAGTCTAGCTTTTTCTGGTTTGAATTCTATTTTGTTTTTCAGAAAAGCTTTGACACTTGAATTATCAATCTTTAAGATTAACTTCTTAGCCAGTAAGAATAAAGGTCATTTTTTGAAAGCCTTTCTGACTGCGAAGAACTCCTTCTCGTTGATATGCCATCGATTTGCTTCACTGTCTGTGAATAAACCGTTGTAGTATCTGCATGACATTTCTCCGTTTGGTGTAGCTTTCATAAGGACAACTGCCCACCAATGGTCACTAGCGTCTGTGTAAAGAACCAGTTTGTCCTCGTCTTGGGGTATAGCAAGCTTCGGAAGTTTTTGACAAACCTCCTTAAGTTGCTTTATCCCCTCTTGGTGTTCATCTTCCCATTTAAAAACTGCATCCTTTTTCAATAATGGGCTAAACACCTTCCTGTAATGTGCCAGATTGTTTATGAACATTCCGGCGAAGTTAACAACTCCGAGAAAACTCTGAAGTTGTTTCTTGTCTTTGAGGGTATCTGGAAATCCTTGTATCTTTTCTACAATGTGGCTTTGTAGGATGATTTCAGATTCGTCGATCTCAATTCCAAGGAATTCAATATGTCTTATAGCAATTACTGTCTTCTTTTCGAAAGCACTAATCCTTCCTTATGACAAACATCTGACAATATTTCCAAATGTTTGAGATGCTCTTTCACGTTCTTGGATGCGATGAGGATATCATTGATATACACGAACATGAAGCTGAAATAATCTTTGAAAAGATTATCCATCTTTCTCTGATATATCTGGGGTGCATTTGCCAAACCCATGGGCATTACGTTCCAGATATAATGTCCTTATGGTATGGAGAAGGCTATAAACTTCTTACTTTCTTCCTCCATCCTAATCTGGTAGAATACAGACTTGCAATCGAACTTAGAGAATACCTTGGCACCTTTGATGTGGTTGACCAAATGTTCTCTACTCGGGATGTAGTATCCATCGAATTCCAAGATGTTATTAATCCCTTTGTAATTAATAACCAGTCTTGATTTTCATCTCTTGATTTCTTCATGATTCCTTACAAGGAATCCTGGGCTGCTGTATGGAGAAACTCCTGGTGAGATTAACTTAAGGTTAAGATGTTCCTTAAGTATTTTTTGCATATCCTTACGATCCTCTTGGTTCATAAGGATTGGCTTGTATCTTACGAACTCGTGTTCCTTTCCAGGTTTGACCTTTAAGGATGCTTTGAGCTCGTTCTTGTTCCACCATGCCAAAGGATTTTCATTGTATCCTTTGGATCTTCTTCTTAACATCTTCGAGTGAAATCCGTTCATCGATGGATATCTCACTCGATGAATTCTCCAATAGGCTTTTCATTAATTCTGCAATTGCCTCTGGAGGTACTTGTTCTTCTCCTTGTATCCTGAATGAATACAAGTTATTATCCCATCTCTTGGTATCTTTTTGTTTTGAACCATATTGTCGATGATAATAGTGCATCGCAAAATCTCCTTTTATCCGCCATTTTTGGATGTCGAAGTTTGGCTTCATCACCACGCTTGCTGCGAAAAGTGATAGGCATTTTTCTGTAGAATGCCTCTCACAATCTTTTGACAATAAGCCTTATTGTCTCATTTTCCTGTGTAAAATGCTTGAATGTTTGTAGGAAATTGTTACCTAACAACACATCTGCTCTTGTATCATGGAAGTAGATTGGTGGCGTCTTGACTTTGTACCATGGGGTACTGCCTGCACCTCCGATCATGATTTCCGCTTGTTTGATTCCTCGATTAAGAATAAGAATTTTTTTTGAGAAATCTCTTCCTGCGATAGCTGGTAGATCTTCTCCAATTTCTTTAGGGAAAACCTCCTGCTTTGCAGTACATATTACAGCGCCTAAGTCAACATAGGCGGTGAAATATTCCGCCTTGTATTCATCATATATCATTTCGATAGAAATGTATGGAGAATGGGCTAGTGGTCATCTGATTCTGTATCTTTTTTCTGCCACTATGAACTCCATTCCATCTTGTAGTCTTTACCAAGGTTTATGATCCACGAGAAACTCGATCCCAAGTATCAATTGGTCTGGGATCCTTCCTGCAACTCCCCTGATAATCAACTCAATTTCACCCATCTTTAGGCTTCCTTGAAATTTTCCGACTATCGGTTGTTGGAGGTAATATAAATATAGCACATTACAAGGGAATATATTATCCCGTTGAGTAATGTTGAATACTACTTCTACTCCTCTTCATCCTTCAGGGCACTTCAGCTCTCCTTGTGTTTTAAAAACATCTAGGATTCACTGGGTTATACTCGGTCTTTTCTCTTCCCATCGGCTACAGCTCATTAGCCTGCCTTGTTGGAAAGACATTCTCCTTGGCTCAATTCTGAGACTTTGGCTCTTGTTGAAGACGGGTTGATCTTGGATCCTTATATCGATCTCCTTTATAGTTGGAGATTCTATAGGTTCCGGTAGAACTACCCTGGCGAAGTCCTCAAAGATTCTTGGAAATTCAATAAGTTCCTTTCTCAAGAATACATCTGAGTGATAGGAAATCTTGTTGGGTAATCGAGTAGGGTCTATTCCCTTCTTTCATCAGATCATCTCATTTGAAATCATGATGAAGGGTTAAGATTCTGTTGAAGTCTCGATCTCCCAGATTGTATGCAATTCCGGGATAGACATTGAATGCAAATTTCCCTGCATACAAATTTCCTGTAACCGCCCCAAGGTATGAATCTTTGAGATTTGAGATTCGCTTGTCAAAAATTGCAAGATTGAGCAGCGAATCAATTCCCTCTTTGAATGTTGCTTTAATAACAACCCTTATGGCTCCGATGTGAATCCACGAGAGTGTATTTGCAACTTCTCTCTTAACTCTGCTTTTGATCTCATGTATCTCTCGGTAAGGGACCAATTGCATCTCGATCAAGTTACCAGTGAATTCCATTGGGATGGCAAATTCTCCGGTAGTCACTTTGTGGATAATTTAGTGTTTTCTGCTGCGAAATCCAATCTTATCCAATGCTTTTTCCATAGCTCCAATGGTAACACCATCGTACATCTGGAGCTTTGGATCTTCTTTTACAATCCTCATTAGAGTCTTATGAGATACCGTAGTGTGGGAGAGAAATCCTGACATATCCTCTTTCACCGTCGATTGAAGAATTTCTTCTTCACTCTGATTCTGAGTTGGATTCACTTCCATCATCAGAATAGATCTCTTCTTCGTAGATGCTTTCATCTGAGGGTAAATTCTTAAATTGATACACCTGTATAAGATCTTGAAAATAAACAGCCTTCTCGAGTTCGGGTGTTACCTCGAACTGTCTAATTCTTCACTTTTGATTTTATGTGCAATTCGTTGAGATGTGCCCTCTTGCTCCACACGTCCAGCAATTACAATCTTTAAAACTTTCATTAGCTCTGGTGTGAGCGCGTATGAAAGTTCTCGTTCATGTGGTCCTGCTGGAACTTCCTTGATTTGAGCCCGATGAAAAGACTCTACTTCTGTTTCGTGCTGGTCTTTGCCTTGATTTGTAACTCCGGGCCTTTTGTTTTGACCACACTCTTCTAGGTCTCCATAAAGACCTTCGACTACTTCTTCTGTCGTTGCTCCCACGGTGGTATGGATGACTTCTTTGTTTCTTCCTTTATGCCTCCGTGGTTGACCTCCAACGACTGTTGTGATGCCATTCTCTTTGCAACATAAGGGAACCATTTTATTGATTCATCGCAGTCTCTTGTAGTTCTTGTATAGTGTTGCTTGATGATACCATTCAGATAATTTGGCCTTTAAGAAGGACATTCTTCTGGCCACTGTATCTAAGTCATCTGCACTCTTGTATTCCCTGATCAACATTTCTCTCCAGGGACTTGGTATCTTCGCAAAGAATAACTGCGAATCCTCTTTGTCTTCCACCTTGGACTTCCATCGGTACTCGTTGAACAATTTGATATATTCGTCAATATGACAAATATCATGCAACTCGAGGCTGTAGAGGGCTTGTTTATATCTTTTTCTCTTTTCTTCCTCTAGTCACTCAAAATAGCATATGCCGATAAAATGGATTTTGAATAATTTGGTCATATTATCGACAATCCCTTTCAATGACTCACCAGCTGTAACGTTGTTTTTCATTTCTGGTGATGTCATGTCTCATGCGATCTTTACAGATCCTTCAAGACTCATCTCGAGTAGTAAGATGAATCCTTCTTTTGTAAGATCGAGGGTTCCTACTGCAATCCTCATAGCCGATGCCCAATCATCGATAAGGATTTATTTGTTCTTGAAATCTGGGATATCCAGATTTAGCATCAACCCAAATGGATGTATTGGGTCGAGCTGAGACTTTCCATAAGACATATTGTAAAGATATGGCCTTTTGGAACGTGGTCGAGTGCCGGTGACAATAGGCTCTCCTCTGATACCATTTTTGTGGCTTCGGGTCTAAAAATTATATGGCTTTGGAACAATGGAAGTTCTTGGAAAAATATGGATTGGACTAAGTAAATTTGGATTGGAAATATCATTTTGCAATCATTGGCTCAAAGGTTGTTTTGGTCATTTTACTAAAAATGTGGTATTTTGGGCACTTATTATAACAAATGTGGTAGTCTTGTCCTTTTGTTATATTGTGTGGTATATTGGACATTTATTATAAAAATTGTTTTACTATGATGTTAACTCTTGTTTAAAACTAAATTTCTATCTCCAATATTACGTCTGACAACTCCCACTTCTTTTCATAATGTACAAGTCTTTCCTCTTTGATTAGTCCTATTGTTTTATTGATTTTGTGAAGTTTAGCGAAATATGTCCTAACCTTAGATTACAAAGATATGTCTCATTATCTTGAGATATCTCCTACCTTTTAGGTTTGAATTGTTCTACTTTAAACATTTCCGTATTTAGTAGTGGTTGTTCATATATACGACTTAATCAAATAGAGTTCATATTCCTATACAATATTATAAATTCCACGTTCTTTTTTAGAAATAATCATCTTATTACCATTAAAAGAAAAGGGTTAAAAAAATTCGTTCATGCAGCTTTCAAACAAAAATCTTATTTATAGGGAAACGATGAATAAATAAACAATGTTTAAAATTAAGTTCCTATCTCCAATATAAAGTCTAATAACTCACACTACTTTACTTTTAATGTGTATAAGTCTTTCCTCTTTGATTATTCCTATTATTTATTGTTTTTATAAAGTTTTGTGATATACGTTATAAGATGTCAAAAATATGTTTGATTATCTTGAAATACTTTTTTCTTTTTAGGCTTGGAATGTTCTACTTTAAACATTTTGCAACTTACAAATTTCACATCCATTTCTTGAAATAATAATAACATTACCATTAAAAGAAAAGGAAACATTTGTTCATACAATGTTGAAAATAGGAGTGGATCTCTTGTGAATCAGGTGCATGGATCTCAAATCCATGCACCCGGGTCGGATCCGGGTCAGGGGGGATCGCTCATTTTTTTTTTCGCGCATGATTTTTTAAAATGTTCACGTACCAATAGGTAAAGTTAGACATACTTTTACGTTATGTTAGACATACATTTAAACTATGTTAAACATACCATTCAGCCCAGATTTCATACCTTATCTTTTTTGCCCTTAATTTTTGAATTTTGGAACCTACCACTACGTTATGTTAGACATACATTTACGTTGTGTTAGACATACCTTTGTATATGTTAGACAAACCTTTGTATATAGTTAGACCTACCTACATAAGGTATGTTTAACATAACACAAAGGTATGTCTAACTATACATAAAGGTAGGTCTATTGGAGCGAATTTTGGGTGAGTTTCAGCGCGAGTCTCAGGCGCATGAGAGCGTGTGCATGTGCGTGGGACGCGGGTGGGAGCACGTTTTGGGGCGCGTGAGTGGGTCGACCTGGTTGCACGGATCCCAGATCAGTGCAACCGGTGTGTAAAAGTTTTTGCCTATAAACATTGTTTACAAGAGAGCCCAGCCCATACTACATAAAAATATATAAGGAAATAACTTTTTTAACATCCAACATCGAGATATGTTTTTTTCTACCACAAAAGATAATAAAGTGACATTTTCTACACTATTTTGACTCGGTTATGGAGAAATGATTGATTAATGATCGAGTGATGATATATTCTATTTATGTATACTATTATTTAACAATTGATTTATCCAACATATCATATAAATTGATAAAAGTAATTAAATTGATAAATGAGGTTCGATTAATAATGTATTAAACCAAATTTAATTGGCTACTCGAACCACTATGTCAAATACATAGTGGTTCGATTAATAGTGTATTAAACTAAATTTAAATGAATACTCGAACCACTATGTTAAATACATAGTGGTTCGATTAATAGTGTATTAAACCAAATTTAAATGAATAATCGAACCACTATGTCAAATACATAGTGGTTCGATTAATAGTATTAGACCAAATTTAAATGAATACACGAACCACTATGTCAAATACATAGTGGTTCGATTAATAATGTATTAAACCAAATTTAAATGGTTACTTGAACCACTATGTCAAATACATAGTGGTTCGATTTATAGTGTATTAAACCAAATTTAAATGAATAATCGAATCACTATGTCAAATGCATAGTGGTTCGATTAATAGTGTATTAAACCAAATTTAAATGAATACTCGAACCACTATGTCAAATACATAGTGGTTCGATTAATAGTGTATTAGACCAAATTTAAATGAATACGCGAACCACTATGTCAAATACATAGTGGTTCGATTAATAGTATACTAAACCAAATTTAATTGGTTACTCGAACCACTATGTCAAATACATAGTGGTTTGATTAATAGTGTATTAAACCAAATTTAAATGAATACTCGAACCACTATGTCAAATACATAGTGGTTCGATTAATAGTGTATTAAACCAAATTTAATTGGTTACTCGAACCACTATGTCAAATACATAGTGGTTCGATTAATAGTGTATTAAACCAAATTTAAATGAATACTCGAACCACTATGTCAATTAATATATAGTGGTTCGATTAATAGTGTATTAAACCAAATTTGGACTTACTCGAACCACTATTCATTTAAATTTGGACTTACTCAAACCACTAATCAATACACTATTTATACTTACTCGAACCACTAATCAATTAAACCAAATTTGGACTCACTCGAACCACTAATCAATACATAGCAAATTAATCGAGCCACTATTGCACCCATAATTGTGTTTGTGAGCCACTATTAAAATAATACAAATTAATCGAGCCACTATTACACCCATTAATCAAATTAAAAAAACACCCATAATCGAGCCACTATAAACACAAACTATTACATTAAAAAACACAATTATGGGGTATAAAGAATTCTATAAATGATCGAGCCACTATTTTAATGAAAAAACAATTGTTTAATCAAGTAACCAAAATTTATATAATTATTTGGTCCCCGAACTACAGGTAGTAGACTTAGAGAGGGGATGAATAAGCCTACTAAGCCTTCGCACATTTTTGTTCTACTTCTATCGGTCTTTTCTAATGTCAGTAACCTTTTGAGAGGTTACTGATCAGAGTGGATGCGGAAGCCTTTTACTTTACTGGGTAGAAGATGTGTAAATTATAAGAGAGAGTATATGCATGGCGGTAAGCAGATAAAGACACAAGCATGTATAGAAGGTGGAGTAATCCTTCTACGTCCTCTCTTCCTCCACATAGGAGGTAACCTCTGTTAAGCTGGTTGAATTACATAGACCTATCTATTACAGCCCACCCTTAACAGGTAAGGTAGCAAGCCTTCACACAGATGCTTGCCTACCTTCCCTGATCCACACAAGATCCTACGCTACCCACCTAGGGTCATCACTTTATCTCCTAGAAAGTGGTAAACTAAGCAGGACATTACTCCTCGAACTGAGTACTCCGAGACAACCTTTTAGAGAGGTTTATCTTCTTCTTCTTCAACTGGGTGCAGCAAGCTTGGCCTTCGTTTGCAGACTTGATTCTGCTGAAGCTTGCTACTGGACTGGTAGACTGGGTATGTGTCTTCCTAGGGTGTGGAGTGTTCGAGCTCTTCCTCTTTTTTGTTGCTCCTTGTAACACCCCGTTTCTTAAAAACATAAAATCCTGCTTTGGCGTTACTTACTAAAGAAATAAACTTTTTATATAATAATTAAGATGAATAAATTCAGAAATAACCATGTAATATTATTCCATAAAATATTGTAGTGAAACACGAATTTTGGGAAAAATACAGCGGAAACGTTTTTATTGAAATTCCTTTCTTTACAAACACATTTTTAGTTCCATGGAAGGAGTTATAGAAATAAAACATTTACATAAATAAACATATTTAGAATTTATAAAATAAAACTCTTTATTAAAATCTTCTATGACCTTGATAATATCGGCTACCGGCATGCCACATTCGCGTACCCTGTCCTAAAACATTTAATCATATAGGGGTGAGTGCAAGAAAAATCACTCAGTGGGGTGGAACGGAGAACACGTAAGCACATCAATTCAACCATCAAATAATCACTGCACATAACCATAATACATCATCATAACGTTACTCGGGTCTTTAAGCCCGGCATGAATTTGGAGTTTTTAAGTCCAACATAAGTGGGCCATATTTGAAACCCTCGGGTAGCTAGCCCGCCATGAAATCTGGAGTCTTTAAGTCCAGCGTGAAAAGGGCCATCTTTGAAACCCTTCGGGTATTTAACCCGCCGTGAATGGAATTCCAACATTGACCATGAACATTAACATTACACATAATTCACATTATATTGAAAATAAACGCTGAATGTCAACGCTCAAATCCCATAAAATACCATAATCACGTATAACATAATCGCATTTAATCATATTCATTAAAATAAAGCCGTAAACAACAAGCATTTACCCCCACCTTGATTATCAAAAGTTCGATTGCGGTTCGTCGTCCCCTTCCTTAATTTTGTCTTTCTTTCGTATTTCCTACATAATGTAGAAGCTCATCTTAATACTTAACTTGATCATCTATAAATGAAATAATCTATCAAAATAACTCTATCTTAAATATCTATAGAATACTTAAAATATTAAATTCCTAACATACGATATTAATCGAAGAATCGTAATTAAGGTTATAACTTGAACGAACTAGGGTGTTTCTCCATTTTTAGGTTTAATTTGTTATTCATATCAATCGTGGATTAAATCAATGTCTATAGCGTGGTACAATAATCTAAATACATTTATCGTTTAAGTTTTGGTTTCGTAATATAATTTCGGTGTAGTTCTAAAGTTCAATTATAATTTAATCATAATACAATGATTAATAATTGCAATATTACATAAAATTAGGGTTGAATTGTATAAATCATAAATCATAAACTTTAGGGAAAGAAATGCATAAAACAATACTTTGGATCAACTTTGCAAAATGGCCCTTGAAGAAACTAAATTTTGCAACAAAACCCCTCCCCCTTCCCTTCCCCTTCCCCCTTCCCCTGCTCCCCCTTCCCCTGCCCTACTGCCGCCACCACCACCCCTGCCGGCGACGGGCTCGTCGCCGGCTCAACCCATCACGACGTCGCCACACACGGCGGCGCCTCCCCCCGACTCCACAGCACAACCAACACCAAGCACAATCCACACACACACAACACACGCACACACCCGCACACACCAACACACACGCAGCGCCGCCGGCGGCGGCGCTACACCCAGCACCCGCACGGCGCCGCCCCCCCTTTCCAACGGCAGCAGTGAGCGAGAGAGAGAGAGAGAGACAGAAATAAACATATATATGCTCAACAATAGATACAACTCTATTAATACAAGAACAACAATTTGTAAATAAATTTTTACCCTTTCTTTGAATTTCCTGCAAGATTTTTGAGGCAAAGCAAAGGAAAATGAAAGATGAAGAAGATGAAAAGGAAAGCTAAATGAAAGAAAAATCTAGATATTTTGTCCTAAACTTTATCCCCAAAGTGTATATATATACGTACCTCTCATATATATATATATATCTATGTATGTGTTTGAAAAATGAAGAAGAGAAAAGTCAACTTTTCTTATCAAAAATATCTAGCAAAAATGCTATGATTTGGTCTAAAAATCTTGACTTGGATCCATACAAAAAAATTAGAATTTTGGCTTTAGTCAAGCAATTAAATAAAAATTGATCTTGCTACAAATTCATATATATATAGATATATATATATCTAAAACTATTTTGGGGTGTTATACTCCTTGTGAACACTCTCTTCTCTTATTAACTTCCCCCTTTTACTACGCTTCTCTCTTTATGAGCTCTTCTCTCTGATGAGCTCTTCTCTCTTCTTGTTCGTGCACTCTCTCGTTCTCACACACCGAGTGTGCTCTCTCACTCACCCCGCTTCAATCTTCAGTCCTCCTCTTTATAGGTTGTGAAGTTTGCTCGTTGAAGGTAGACAGATTTCTGACATGATGCGCCGCACTCCTGTCACACGCCAGCTTTTCGCTTTCCACATGTCTTCTTCCGATTGGCTCCTCTCCTTCTTCTCTCTACCGGTAACTTGTTGTGTCTACCGGTAACTTTGACTTTCTATCCATGCCTGCTTTGTAGCTCCCTCATCTAGCTTCACTCTGGAGCATCCTTCTTCTGGCTTGCTCCTTCAGGTGGCTCGAGGCTTCTGTAGCATGCTGCTCACTGCAGTATGCTTTCGGCATGGTCTTCTTAGGCAGCTTCCTGTCTCGCTGGATTCTGCTTTAGCAAGGTTCCTTCCAGTAGCTTCCTGAAGTCAATAGTATCCTTATTAGTTCCGGATTCTTTTCAACCATTCTCTTCAGTATCCTTCCTTCGACATATTCTCTATTTCTTTTAATCTTCTGCAGTAACTCTATTTGCAGTAACCTATCCTAAGATTGGTTATGCTTGTAGAGTTACTTTAAGGATTTGTCTCATCAAAACTTTCTACAAATTTTCCAACAATTTCCCCCTTTTTGATGATGACAAAACCTTTTTACAGAAGATCAAAAGAATATAATCTCTTAAGCACAGAAAGCATATTTAAAGCATGGCACAAAGGGCATACTACTTTCATACACAAATCACATATAAGTCCAAAAGAAAGTGTATATGGAATGAGCAATTTTTGAAGAACAGAAGAAGTTTTATTAAGATAACATATCTATATTACAATGCAGTAAGAAAAGTACATTAAAACATCCTATCTATATTCTTCTTCTTTTCTTCTTGCTCTTTCCTATCTCTCTTTTCCTCCTTAGCTTCTTGCGAGCTTCTTTCTCGTTTCTTCCTCTATTACCCGAGGCTCGCTCCCAGTCGATTTCCTCTCTTGGTAGTGGAGGAGAATTGAGGAAGGTGATCGCAAAAAGAAAGTTGATTCAGTTAGAGATGATCAAGAAGTAGTGGAGATGCTCAGGTGCAATAGCTTGCTGCAACCTTTCTTCTCGCACTACTTTTGCCAACTCCTGTGACTGATTCTTCATTCTTTTTGGATACTGAAGAGAATTCTCCCAAAGGAAGAGTTTTGTCTCTTCTGTTATTCACCTCAAGAAGAATTTTGATCTTCCTTAATCCTTCATAGTTCTTCCCCCTTTTTGTCATTATCAACAAAGAGCAAGAGCTCAGGGGAAAACTGGAGAGGGATTCCTCGACCTCGACATCCAGACCTCAAAAGGAGATCTACAGGGTGAGTCCTTAGATAACCTCGAGTTTGAGGTCAGGAATGAACGCTTGAAGACCAAGTCTTCTGAAGAAGGCTTTCTCGTAAATATCGTAATGTTTAAAGTAGAACATACAAAACCTAAAAGGCAAATGGTAACTCAAGATAATGAAACATAACTTTTGCATCTAAAGTTAGGACATATTCTAAGCTTCATAAAAACAATAATACAATATGAATAATCAATCAGGAAAGACTTGTACATTTTGAAAAGTAGTGGGAGTTGTCAGACTTAATATTAGAGATATAACATTAGTTTTAAACAAGAGGAAATATGTCAAATTACACATAAATATATAAGTAAATAACTTTTTTAACATCACTGACTTTGATGTGTACTTTTCTACCATAAAAGATAATCAAGTGACATTTTCTACACTATTTTAACTCAGTCATTGAGAAATGATTGATTAATGATCTAGTGATGATATATTCTATTTATTTATACTACTATTTAACAATTGACAAATTTAAATGAATACTTGAACCACTATGTCAAATACAGTGGTTCGATTAATAATGTATTAAACCAAATTTAAATGAATACTCGAACCACTATGTCAAATATATAGTGGTTCGATTAATAGTGTATTAGACCAAATTTAAATGAATACTCGAACCACTATGTCAAATACATAGTGGTTCGATTAATAGTGTATTAAACCAAATTTAAATGAATACTCGAACCACTATGTCAAATACATAGTGGTTCGATTAATAGTGTATTAAATCAAATTTAATTGGTTACTCGAACCACTATGTCAAATACATGGTGGTTCGATTAATAGTGTATTAAACCAAATTTAAATGAATACTCGAACCACTATGTCAATTAATATATAGTGGTTCGATTAATAGTGTATTAAACCAAATTTAGACTTACTCGAACCACTATTCATTTAAATTTGGACTTACTCGAACCACTAATCAATACACTATTTGAACTTACTCGAACCACTAATCAATTAAACCAAATCGGGACTTACTCGAACCACTTCATTTAAATTTGGACTTACTCGAACCACTAATCAATACACTATTTGGACTTACTCGAACCACAAATCAATTAAACTAAATTTGGACTTACTCGAACGACTATTCATTTAAATTTGGACATACTCGAACCACTAATCAATTAAACCAAATTTGGACTTACTCGAACCACTAATCAATACATACCAAATTTATCGAGCCACTATTGCACCCATAATTGTGTTTGTGAGCCACTATTAAAAAAATACAAATTAATCGAGCCACTATTACACCCATTAATCAAATTAAAAAAACACCCATAATCGAGCCACTATAAACACAAACTATTACATTAAAAAGCACAATTATGGGGTATAAACAATTCTATAAATGATCGAGCCACTATTTTAATTAAAAAACAATTGTTTAATCGAGCCACTATTACAATTGTTTAATCGAGTAACCATAATTTATATAATTTATAATCGAGCCACTATTACATTAAATAATTACATAATTTACTTTATAGTGGTTCGATTAGTGGTTCGATTACTTTATAATTTACTATATCAAATTTACTTTAATTTACTTTATATAATTAGTGGTTCGATTAATGTATATAGTGGTTCGATTAATGTATATATTTTAATTTAATTTATATAATTAGTGGTTCGATTAATGTATATAGTGGTTGGATTAATGTATATATTTTAATTTACTTTATATAATTAAAAAATGTATTTGACATAGTGGTTCGAGTAACCAAACAAAATTGGTTTTTTACATGGTTACTCGAACCGCTATGTATTTGACATAATGGTTCGAGTAACCAAACAAATTTGGTTTAATACACTATTAATCGAACCATTATTTATTTGACACAGTGGTTCGAGTAACCAAAGAAACTTTATTTTTTTACGTGGTTACTCGAACCACTATGTATTCGACATAGTGGTTCGAGTAACTAAACAAATTTACTTAATTCAATTTAATGAATTTGAATTTAATTGAACCACTTAATTTAATTTAATTTGATTTACTCGAACCACTTAATTTGTTTGGTTCAATTTACTTCAATTTCAGTTTAATTTGATTTACTTCAATTTGAGTTTGATATACTCGAACCACTTGAATTGAATTTGATTTACTTCAATTTGATTTAATTGAATTTGAGTTTGATTTACTCGAACCACTTAATTTAATTTACTCGAACCGCTTAATCTAATTTAATTGAATTTGATTTCGTTCAATTTAATTTACTTTAATCGAACAACTTAATTTAATTTAATTTAATTCAATTTGGTAATCGAACCACTTAATTGAGTAAATTTAATCGAACCATTGAATTAAATTAAATTAAGTGGTTCGATTACCAAATTGGATTAAATTAAATGGTTCGATTAAATTTACTCAATTAAGTGGTTCGATAACCAAATTGAATTAAATTAAATTAAGCGATTCGAGTAAATTAAATTAAGTGGGTCGAGTAAATCAAACTCAAATTCAATTAAATCAAATTGAAGTAAATCAAATTCAATTCAAGTGGTTCGAGTAAATCATACTCAAATTGAAGTAAATAAAATTAAACTCAAAGTGAAGTAAATTGAACCAAACAAATTAAGTGGTTCGAGTAAATGAAATTAAATTAAATTAAGTGGTTCAATTAAATTCAAATTCATTAAATTAAATTAAGTAAATTTGTTTGGTTACTCGAACCACTATGTCAAATATATAGTGGTTCAAGTAACCATGTAAAAAACCAATTTTGTTTTGTTACTCGAACCACTATGTCAAATACATTTTTTAATTATATAAAGTAAATTAAAATATATACATTAATCGAACCACTATATACATTAATCGAACCACTAATTATATAAAGTAAATTAAAATATATACATTAATCGAATCACTATATAGATTAATCGAACCACTAATTATAGAAAGTAAATTAAAGTAAATTTGACATAGTAGATTATAAAGTAATCGAACCACTAATTGAAACACTATAAAGTAAATTATACAAATTATTTTAATGTTATAGTGGCTCAATTATAAATTATGTTGGAAACATTTGTAGAAAGTTTTGATGAGACAAATCCTTAAAGTAACTCTATAAGCAAAACCAATTTTAGGATAGGTTACTGCAAATAGAGTTACTGCAGAAGATTAAAAGAAATAGAGAATATGTCGAAGGAAGGATACTGAAGAGAATGGTTGAAAAGAATCCGGAACTAATAAGGATACTATTGACTTCAGGAAGCTATTGGAAGGAACCTCGCTAAAGCAGAATCCAGCGAGATAGGAAGCTGCCTAAGAAGACCATGCCTAAAGCATACTGCAGAGAGCAACATGCTACAGAAGTCTCGAGCCACCTGAAGGAGCAAACCAGAAGAAGGATGCTCCAGAGTGAAGCTAGAGGAGGGAGTTACAAAGCAGGCATGGACAGAAAGTCAAAGTTACCGGTAGACACAACAAGTTACCGGTAGAGAGAAGAAGGAGAGGAGCCAATCGGAAGAAGACACGTGAAAAGCAAAAAGCTGGCGTGTGACAGGAGTGCGGCACATCAATGTCAGAAATCTGTCTACCTTCAACGGACAAATTTGACAACCTATAAAGAGGAGGACTGAAGACTGAAGTGGGGTGAGTGAGAGATCACACCCGGTATGTGAGAACGAGAGAGTGCACGAACAATAAGAGAGAAGAGCTCATTGTTCACCTTTTTCTTTAGGCTACTACCGCAAGTGTACGGTGTAGATTGCAGAACACGGTAAGCAAGGTCGATCCCACAGAGACTATTATCTAGGAATAATCGATTACCCAAATTCAACCCCTAATTTTATCTAGGCTATCAGATATCAAAGACTCCAATTACTTATACTAAAACAAAAACAAATAAATACACGGAGACAAACAGATATATCTGAGACAGGTTCTAGAACATGCTTTCATCTAATTCTTATCACGATATCACTTGACCAATCCACTTCAATGATTAACTATCCTATATGAGCAATCACGAATATCAAATTAAAAGCTCTCTCGAGTCAATATAACCGGTTGATTATTATGCTACCAGAGGTATCTCTACTCGATCTGATATAACACAACAACTCCCAAAAGCACCTAGGATTGAAAATCTCATCATATATGTCATTTATCTCTCGATCTCATGCTGCATATATGTCATGTGTTTACTCTTCCGTAATTAAATCTCCTCTCTCGAATTTTGACTTAATTACTTAAACATGCTCAATTAGTGGCCACATAATCAAACAAGCAATCAAACCATAAACACATCAATAGGATAAAGAATCAAGAAATTGAATTGAAATCAAAGATCCATCAGATTCGAATCAGACTACTAACAAGCCCTAGAAACCCATGGAAAACTAGCCAGACATGAATATCAACAAACTCATAGACAAGATTGAAAATATCATATCAAACTAAAATAAACCAACAATAAAGGAAAGATAAAGAAAAACTTTATATGAACGATGATCTCTCGATTGTGTTTTCTCTCTATAGATGTTATTCCTACCCTAATGATTGTCCTACCTATCTCCCTGCTCCTTTTTGGGACGAATTTGGGTATATATAGCATCTTGGAGGTCTCCTAGATGGTTTAGAAGTGTGATATACGTCAAAAATCGAGTTTGGGATTGAATAGGAGTCTCTCGGGCACGACCGTGCCCCAGGACACGGTCACCCGTGCTCCAGTGCTAGTGTTTCTGTGTAGTGGGGCACGACCGTGTCTTGGGACACGGTCGTGCGCTGGTGCACAGTTCCGAATTTGACTTCGATGTCTTCATGAAAGTTGTAGGTCTTAAATTAGCTTTCAAATGCCACAAATTTCACCTCAATATCAGTCTTCTAGATAAAGTTATGATCAAAATACTAGAGCCCTGTCACGATGAAGAACCGAACGCAAAACTTCCGTTTTTCCTTAATATTCTGCTTTCTTGGAGAACGAATTGGGAAAAGTGTTCAACATCAAAGATGTACATCTCTTCCTTAGCTTTGCAACAAAATTAAGATCTTCCAATTAGAACTTCTAGATAGTGAGATATGTCATTTCTTCGACAACTGCGCATGTGAACTGAAACTTGCGATTTTTGCACTAAAAACACAAAACTAAACACAAAACCATCAAATGCAACTAATAAATCAAAAGTATCTAAATCACTATAGAAACATACATAAACATGCTCAAATGAACACATAAACATACGTAAAATATAGTAAAAACGACACTTATCACTCATCAGAGAGAAAGGCTCATAAAGAGAGAAGCGCAGTAAAAAGGGGAAGTTAAGAAGAGAAGAGAGTGTGCACAAGGAGCAGCAAAAAAGAAGAAGAGCTCGAACACTTCACACCCCAGGAAGACACACACCCAGTCTACCAGTCCAGCAGCAAGCTTCAACAGAATCAAGTCTGCAAACGAAGGCCAAGCTTGCTGCACCCAGTTGAAGAAGAAGAAGATAAACCTCTCTAAAAGGTTGTCTCGGAGTACTCAGTGCGAGGAGTAATGTCCTGCTGAGTTTACCACTTTCTAGGAGAGAAAGTGATGACCCTGGGTGGGTAGCGTAGGATCTTGTGTGGATCAGGGAAGGTAGGCAAGCATCTGTATGAAGGCTTGCTACCTTACCTGTTAAGGGTGGGTTGTAATAGATAGGTCTATGTAATTCAACCAGCTTAACAGAGGTTCCCTCCTGTGTGGAGGAAGAGAGGACGTAGAAGGATTACTCCACCTTCGAACCTCTATACATGCTTGTGTCTTTATCTGCTTATCGCAATGCATATACTCTCTCTCATAACTTGCACATCTTCTACCCAGTAAAGTAAAAGGCTTCCGCATCCACTCTGATCAGTAACCTCTCAAAAGGTTACTGACATTAGAAAAGACTGATAGAAGTAGAACAAAAATGTGCAAAGGCTTAGTAGGCTTATTCACCCCCCTCTAAGCCTACTACCTGTAGTTTCAGGACCAATAGATGGTATCAGAGCAGGTTGGACCGTTCACCAGTTGATATATCTGATGCCAACAAATGGTATCTATGGTCGGTGGATTGTTCATCCTTGCTCATTGGTCAATCTGATACCAACAAGTGGTATCAGAGCAAATGGATGAGCTAAAAGATCTAAGCGATCTATCCAGATCCCATCTGTAAAGAAGCCTCTCTCAAAATATCTCTCTCTCTCTCACCCTCACATCAGAGATCATTTTCAATGTCTTTTGCTCTAAAAGGATATGATTGATGTGAAAACAACAAAAAAGCTAAAAGATGAAGAGAATCAAGCTGTGTTGTGAAGAAAGCTATTTCTGAGGGGGAACAACAAGCTGCAAAGAAGGAAGCTGTGCAGAAAGGTGTAGACCAACAAGGAGCTGAAGAAGAAGCTGACACAACTATCAACAAGCAGCAAATCATGGAGGTAAACAATGAGGATGACAAGCCAAGGTGTAAGAAGAAGACGTTCACCTCCAGACAGAGACAAAAATGAAAGAGGACCTTTTCTTTCAAAAGAACAAAAATGACCAGGTATTTTCGTTCTAATTCTAAAACTCTTTACATATGGTCATAACCATATCTTGTTAATCTATCAAAGAACTCAAGTGACTATATGTTAATGGATGATAACTTGATGTCACTTGATTCTTAAAAATGAGAAAGGAAGCCTGCATGTTTATTTCAATATTTTATGCTTCGCTTTCTCATGCAAAGCCTCAAAGTAACCTGGATTGGTACTGTTAAGTGACCCACATCTTAAAAGAGAAGACCACAAAGTAAGGGGGAACTTCCGGTACTAATCAAGGAAGCCTTGATGGCAAAAAGGGTTAAAATCCTTGGAGTAACCCAAATTAGGTATGCTGTAGAAAATCTGCAACAAACTATCCTTCCATAAGGAATTAAGCAGAACAACAACTCCAGAAAAAAAAAAATGTTTACCCTTGTCTATCATGCTATGCCTACAAACACTTGCACACACTATCGCTGATTATTCTTTAAAAGTCTTGAAGGAGCTGAAACTCTCTCTACAGCAACCATAGGCTATAAAGATAGTCTAATCTTCTGAAGGAAAACCTAACTCAGAAGGACTCATACTTGTATGAGTACCTATATACAAGACAAGTGTTTTGCAAGTACATCTAAAGGGTTAGTAATTTTAGGGGGAACAGTTGACAAATATGACAAACTCTGACTATAGTATGCTAAACATCCGGTTACTGGATACTAGGTCATGGGATAACAGGACGCTGACACCCAGACCCTAGATACCAAATTACTGGATGCTAAGCTACTAGAAATCAGAGCACTTGTCATTAAGTCAATAGAAAAGGTAGAAGGGCTCAAAAGAAAAGGATAAAATTCTGACTAAAGGAAACGCTAGACACCAGAATATTAAATACTAGGTCGCTGATAGCAGGATGCTGGACATGAGGATGCTAGAGATCAGGCTGACTGGATATTAGGTCGCTGGGTGGCAGAACGCTAGATATCAGGATGCTAGACACCAAGGGCTGGAAACTAGATCGCTGAAAACTAGGTCGCTGGGCAACAGGACGCTAAATACAAGTAGCTGGATACTAGATCGCTGAATACCAGGTCGCTGTGTATCAGGACGCTAGATTTCAATATTCTGGATACTAGGTTACTTGAAGTCAGAACTTATCATCAAAACTGGATAAAGAGATCTCTTGGATATTACATGTCAAAGCAGTTACTGAGAAAATATTTCTTGGTAACGTGCGTATATAAAAAGGGGGATCACCTATATCCAGAAATAGACTACCTTTTCAAAAACCCTAAAAGAAGCAATAGCCGCACGATCAGAAGAATCCAAGGGTGGAGATTCAGCCGCTGACCACAGACGTAATCAATCAAAGAGAAACGACATAAAACTGTGGAAACTGTCAACATCAGCCTTGGAAACCGACGGAGTTAATGAGATCTTTAAAGATCCAAACTGCAGCAGGGAGTATTTCTATCCCTATAAATACATGCACTCCTTACTCTTCATAATGCATATATTGATATCCTCTTCCTCTCATCCTTAGTTAGAATGGAACCAAATTGTTGGAAACCCTTCTCTTCATTCCTTCCTAAAGACACATTCTCTGCATATAATAAACCAAGCACAAACCAAATCACAGACAGTCACCTGTCACGCCTAATACTTGCCAAGAAAGCCTTCTTCAGAAGACTTGGTCTTCAAGCGTTCCTTCCTCACCTCAAACTCGAGGATATCTGAGGACTCACCCTGTAGATCTCCTTTTGAGGTCTGGATGTCGAGGTCAAGGAATCCCTCTCCAGTTTTCCCCTGAGCTCTTGCTCTTTGTTGATAATGACAAAAAGGGAGAAGAACTATGAAGGATTAAGAAAGATCAAAATTCTTCCTGAGGTGAAGAACAGAAGAGACAAAACTGTTCCTTTGGGAGAATTCTCTTCTGTATCCAAAAAGAAGGAAGAATCAATCACAGGAGTTGGCAAAAGTAGTGCGAGAAGAAAGGTTGCAGCAAGCTATTGTACCTGAGCATCTCCACTACTTCTTGATCATCTCCAACTGAATCAACTTTCTTTTCGCGATCACCTTCCTCAATTCTCCTCCATGACCAAGAGAGAAAATCGACTGGGAGTGAGCCTCGAGTAATAGAGGAAGAAACGAGAAAGAAGCTCGCAAGAAGCTAAGGAGGAAAAGAGAGATAGGAAAGAGCAAGAAGAAAAGAAGAAGAATATAGATATATAGGATGTTTTAATGTACTTTGCTTACTGTATTGTAATATAGATATGTTATCTTAATAAAACTTCTTCTGTTCTTCAAAAATTGCTCATTCCTTATACACTTTCTTTTGGACTTATATGTGATTTGTGTATGAAAGTAGTATGCCCTTTGTGCCATGCTTTAAATATGCTTTCTGTGCTTAAGAGATTATATTCTTTTGATCTTCTGTAAAAAGGTTTTGTCATCATCAAAAAGGGGGAAATTGTTGGAAACATTTGTAGAAAATTTTGATGAGACAAATCCTTAAAGTAACTCTACAAGCATAACCAATCTTAGGATAGGTTACTGCAAATAGAGTTACTGCAGAAGATTAAAAGAAATAGAGAATATGTCGAAGGAAGGATACTGAAGAGAATGGTTGAAAAGAATCTGGAACTAATAAGGATACTATTGACTTCAGGAAGCTACTGGAAGGAACCTTGCTAAAGCAGAATCCAGCGAGACAGGAAGCTGCCTAAGAAGACCATGCCGAAAGCATACTGCAGAGAGCAGCATCCTACAGAAGCCTCGAGCCACCTGAAGGAGCAAGCCAGAAGAAGGATGCTCCAGAGTGAAGCTAGAGGAGGGAGCTACAAAGCAGGAATGGATAGAAAGTCAAAGTTATCGGTAGACACAACAAGTTACCGGTAGAGAGAAGAAGGAGATGAGCCAATCGGAAGAAGACATGTGGAAAGCGAAAAGCTGGCGTGTGACAGGAGTGCGGCGCACAATGTCAGAAATCTGTCTATCTTCAACGGGCAAATTTCACAACCTATAGAGAGGAGGACTGAAGACTGAAGCGGGGTGAGTGAGAGATCACACTCGGTGTGTGAGAACGAGAGAGTGCACGAACAAGAAGAGAGAAGAGCTCATCAGAGAGAAAGGCTCATAAAGAGAGAAGCGCAGTAAAAGGGGGAAGTTAAGAAGAGAAGAGAGTGTTTACACGGAGCAGCAAAAAAGAAGAAGAGCTCGAACACTCCACACCCCAGGAAGACACACACCTAGTCTACCAGTCCAGCAGCAAGCTTCAGCAGAATCAACTCTGCAAACGAAGGCCAAGCTTGTTGCACCCAGTTGAAGAAGAAGAAGATAAACCTCTCTAAAAGGTTGTCTCGGAGTACTCAGTGCGAGGAGTAATGCCCTGCTTAGTTTACCACTTTCTAGGAGAGAAAGTGATGACCCTAGGTGGGTAGCGTAGGATCTTGTATGGATCAGGGAAGGCTTGCTACCTTACCTGTTAAGGGTGGGTTATAATAGATAGGTTTATGTAATTCAACCAGCTTAACAGAGGTTCCCTCCTGTGTGGAGAAAGAGAGGACGTAGAAGGATTACTCCACCTTCGAACCTCTATACATGCTTGTGTCTTTATCTGCTTACCGCCATGCATATACTCTCTCTCATAAGCTACACATCTTCTACCCAGTAAAGTAAAAGGCTTCCGCATCCACTCTGATCAGTAACCTCTCAAAAGGTTACTGACATTAGAAAAGACCGATAGAAGTAGAACAA
Organism: Scutellaria baicalensis; assembly: GCA_005771605.1. Classification (NCBI taxonomy): domain Eukaryota; kingdom Viridiplantae; phylum Streptophyta; class Magnoliopsida; order Lamiales; family Lamiaceae; genus Scutellaria; species Scutellaria baicalensis. Next base: position 23,587,475 of record CM016727.1, read on the forward strand.
AAATGTGCGAAGGCTTAGTTGGCTTATTCACCCCCTCTAAACCTACTACCTGTAGTTCGGGGACCAACTAATTATATAAATTTTGGTTACTCGATTAAACAATTGTAATAGTGGCTCGATTAAACAATTGTTTTTTTCATTAAAATAGTAGCTCGATCATTTATAGAATTGTTTATACCCCATAATTGTGTTTTTTAATGTAATAGTTTGTGTTTATAGTGGCTCGATTATGGGTGTTTTTTTAATTTGATTAATGGGTGTAATAGTGGCTCGATTAATTTGTATTTTTTTAATAATGGCTCACAAACACAATTATGGGTGCAATAGTGGCTCGATTAATTTGCTATGTATTGATTAGTGGTTCGAGTGAGTCCAAATTAGGTTTAATTGATTAGTGGTTCGAGTAAGTCCAAATAGTGTATTGATTAGTGGTTCGAGTAAGTCCAAATTTAAATGAATAGTGGTTCGATTAAGTCCAAATTTGGTTTAATACACTATTAATCGAACCACTGTATATTAATTGACATAGTGGTTCGAGTATTCATTTAAATTTGGTGTAATACACTATTAATCGAACCACTATGTATTTGACATAGTGGTTCGAGTAACCAATTAAATTTGGTTTAATACACTATTAATCGAACCACTATGTATTTGACATAGTGGTTCGAGTATTCATTTAAATTTGGTTTAATACACTATTAATCGAACCACTATGTATTTGACATAGTGGTTCGAGTAACCAATTAAATTTGGTTTAATATACTATTAATTGAACCACTATGTATTTGACATAGTGGTTCGAGTATTCATTTAAATTTGGTCTAATACACTATTAATCGAACCAGTATGTATTTGACATTGTGGTTCGAGTATTCATTTAAATTTGGTTTAATACATTATTAATTGAACCACTGTATTTGACATAGTGGTTTGAGTATTCATTTAAATTTGTCAATTGTTAAATAGTAGTATAAATAAATAGAATATATCATCACTCGATCATTAATCAATCATTTCTCCATGACTGAGTCAAAATAGTGTAGAAAATGTCACTTGATTATCTTTTATGGTAGAAAAGTACACATCAAAGTCAGTGATGTTAAAAAAGTTATTTACTTATATATTTATGTGTAATTTGACATATTTCCTCTTGTTTAAAACTAATGTTATATCTCTAATATTAAGTCTGACAACTCCCACTGCTTTTCAAAATGTACAAGTCTTTCCTGTTTGATTATTCATATTGTTTTATTGTTTTTATGAAGCTTAGAATATGTCCTAACTTTAGATGCAAAAGTTATGTTTCATTATCTTGAGTTACCATTTGCCTTTTAGGTTTTGTATGTTCTACTTTAAATATTACGATATTTACGAGTGGTTGTAATTATATGATTTAATCAAATAGGGTCTATTTTCCAATGCAACTTTATAAATTTCGTGTTCATTTCAAGAAATAATAATCTCATTGCCATTAAAGGAAAAGTAAACATTTGTTTATGCACTTTTGAAACAGTTTTAAAATTTAGGTAACGAAAAATAATATAAACATTGTTTAAAATTAAATTTATATCAGAAAAATAATATAAACATTGCTTAAAACTAAATTTATATCTCTAAATTATATCTGACAACTCCCACTACTCAAAAGAGTTAATCACTCAAAATACCCAAATTTATATAACTCTAAACTAATATACCCATCAATATAATTGATTATCTCAATCTACCCTAAAATATAAATTATTGTCCCCAAATACCCAAATTTTTAGTCAAATACTAAAATATCCTTATCACACTTTTGTCATTTAATGCTTATCATTGAGAAATGCTATGTCCAAACCCAATTTTACTACTTCCAAACTATATATATTTTCCAAGAATTTCTAATTATTCCAAACCATATGACTATTAAATCCGACCCGAATCCAAAAACGGTATATAGGCTGGAAACCTTGCTAGTCGTAAGCTTGTTCTGTTTACAGATCAAGACAGACTTAATAGGTGTAACAACGCCACGTATCATTCTGGAGCCTCGGGAGCGATCCCCCCAAAATGGTATCAGAGCCTAGGTTTATTAAGAACTAAATTTATATTTATTATATGTTTTATCTGTAATTCACTATTGGTGATGAGAATTATACGAGAAAAAAAAATGGATCTGGACGAATGTCCAAGATGTATATCTTACAGGAAATATCATCAAATTTTGACGATGCATGCTCAGCAGCATCTAGAAATTGTGACATATTGGAACTGCCAATATGCCCAAAGACAAATTGCAGGTGCCGACGCAGAAGCTTTAAGGTAGTGCGGCAAACAAGCAACTTATCATGTGGAACTCCTTAGGGTGAACCGGATGATACAGGCTGATCTGACAAACCACCAAGAGGATAACCATCAGTACCATAATGTCTGATGGAATGCCCAAGTGGAAGGAAATACTTCCAGATACTTCTAAGATCTCCGAGGATCTTAAAAAAATCCAGAAGACGGTGCAGAGTTATGGCAACCACCATAAACACCTACCAACACAAGTTCATCAGATCCAAAGCCAAATGGAAACGATGATTAAAAATCAACAAGAGACTCTTGAAATCATTCATGATATCTAGGAAAGAGTCAAGAGTCTGGAGAACCGACCAAGTTCATCCGGAGGAAAGAGACGTATTAATTTCGGGACAGTTTCCTATTTACACCTAGATGGGAAGCCAACCGAAGTTGTGCGACGCATAATCGATGATGAAAAACTTATCGCCATCATCAAAGGAAAATCCGTTATAAACAAGTAATGGATTTGGAAATGATAAATCTGTGGGATCTACATGACCTTGCCGAATCCTTCGCGGGATTAGGTATTGTGGATATAAAGATGAATGCAGGAGATGGATTTACCTTGGTTACTCGTGATCAACAGCAGAGACCACCAGTCAATCCCAACGTAGCAGAAAGTTCCGGATCACATCATGTGGACGAACAAATGCCACACAGAGGGGATTTCACCACAGGAGGGAATCCTATTAATGTTATAGGAACCCGACCACGTTCCAAAAGGCCGAATCTATTCAATACGCCTTATGGAAAGTCACAGCTCGACCCAATACATCCATACGGGTTGATGTTAAATCTGGATATCCCAGATTTCAAGAACCGTGAAATCCTTATCGACGACTGGGCATCGGCTATGAGGATTGCAGCAGGAACCCTCGATCTTGAAAAAGAAGGATTCATCTTACTACTCGAGATGAGTCTGGAAGGATCTGTAAAGATCGCATGCGATATGACAGCACCAGAGATTAAGAACAACGTCACAGCTGGTGAGTCAATGAAAGAAATTGTCGATAACATGGCCAAATTATTCAAAATCCATTTTATCGGCATAGGCTACTTTGAGGGAATAGAGGAAGAAAAAATAAAAAGATACAAACAAGCCCTCTACAGCCTCGAGTAGCATGATATTTGTCATGTTGACGAATACATTAAGTTATTCACCGAGTACCAATGGAAGTCAAAGGTGGAAGACAAAGAGGCTTCACAATTATTCTTTGCGAAGATACCAAGTCCCTGAAGAGAAATGCTGATCAAGGAATACAAGTGCGCAGATGACTTATATACCGTGGCCAGAAAGATGTCTTTTCTAAAGGCCAAGTTATCTGAATGGTGTCATCAAGCGACACTATACAAGAACTACAAGAGACTATGAGGAATCAATAAAATGGTTCTTTTATGTTGCGAAGAGAATGACATTACAACCGTCGTTGGAGGTCAAACACTGAGGCATAAAAGGCAGAAACAGAGAAGTCATCCATACCACCATGGAAGCAACAACAAGAGAAGCGATCGTTGGTCTTCATGGAGACCAAGAAGAGTATGGTCGAAGCAAAAGGCCCGAAGTTACAAATCAGGGCAAAGACCAACACTAAACAGGAATAGAGCTCGGAGTTTTTCATCAAGCTCTGATCAGGGAAATTCCAGCAGGACTACAGGAAGGAGAACTTTCAGACGAGCTCACACCAGAGCCAACGAAAGTTTTAAAAATTATAATTGCTGGACATGCGGAGCAAGATGGCATATCTCAACAGATTGCCCAGAGAATCAGAAACGAAGAATTAGACAGTTTGAGATGACACCCGAACTCGAAGAAGCTGTCTACTATCAAGATCTCATACAGGTGTATCAATTTGAGGATTTACCCTCAGATGAAAGCATCTACAAAGAAGAGATCTATTCTGAAGATGGAAATGAATCCATCTCAGAATCAGAGTGAAGAAGAAATTCTTCAATCAACGGTGAGAGAGGATATGTCAGGATACCTCTCCCACACTACGGTTTCTCATAAGACTCTAATGAGGATTATGAAAGAAGATTCAAAGCTCCAGATTTACGATGGTTTTACCATTGGAGCTATGGAAAAGGCATTGGATAAAATTGGTTTTCGCAGAAAACATCGAATTATCCACGGAGTAACTACTGGAGAATTTGTCATCCCAATGGAACTCACTGGTAATCTGATCGAGATGCAATTGATCCCACACCGAGAGATACAGGAGATCAAAAGCAGAGTCAAGAGAGAAGTTGCAAATACACTCTCATGGATTCACATCGTAGCCATAAGAGTTGTTATTAAAGCAACCTTCAAGGAAGGAGTTGATTCGCCGCTCAACCTTGCAATTTGTGACAAGCGAATCTCAAATCTCAAGGATTCATACCTTGGGGCTGTTACAGGAAATTTGTGTGCAGGAAAATTGGCATTCAATGTCTATCCAAGAATTGCATACAATCTGGGAGATCGAGATTTCAACCGAGTCTTAACCTTCATCAACATTTCAATAGAAATGATTTCATGAAAGAAGGGAATAGACCCTACTCGATCACCTACAAGATTTCATACGCTCTCTCGAATACACATCACTCAGATGTATTCTTGAGGAAGGAATTCATCGAAGTTCCAAAAATCTTTGAGGACTTCGCTAGGGTAGTTCTACCAGAACTCATAGAATCTCCAACCATAAAGAAGATCGATATGAGGATCCAACATCAACTCGTCTTCAACAAGAGCCAAAGTCTCAGAATTGAGCCTAGACGGATGTCTTTCCAACAAGACAGGCTAATGAGTAGTAGCCATTGGGAGGAAATCAGACCGAGCACAACCCAGGGTATCCCATATGTTTTCAAAACACAAGGAGAGCTTAAGTGCCCGGAAGGATGGAGAGGAGTTGAAGTGATATTTGACATTACTCAACGAGACAACATATTCTCTTGTAATGTCCTATATTACCTCCAACAACCGATGGTTGGAATATTTCAAGGAAATCTAAAAATTGGTGGAATTGAAGTGACTATCAGAGGAGTCGCAGGAAGAATCCCAGATCAGTTGATACTTGGGATTGCGTTCTCGAGGATCACAAACCTTGGGAAAGATTACAAGATTGAATGGAGTTCACAGTGGCCGAAAAAAGATACATAATCAGATGACCACTAGTCCATTCTCCATATATATTTCTATCGGAATGATATATGAGGAATATAAGGCCGAATATTTCGCTGCCTATATCGACTCAGGCGCCGGAATATGTACTGCCAAGCAGGAGGTTTTCTATAAAGAAATTGGAGAAGATCTACCAGCCATCGTAGGAAGAGATTTTTTTAAAAGGATTCTTATCCTGAATCGAGGAATCAAGCAAGCGGAAATCAAGATCGGAGGAGCAGGCGGTACCCCATGGTACAAAGTCAAGATGCCACCAATCTATTTCCATGATACAAGCACAGATGTGTTGTTAGGTAAGAATTTCCTACAAACATTCAAGTGTTTTACACAGGAAAATGAGACAAGAAGACTTATTTTCACAACTTTATATGATCATAAGATTATTGTCCAAAGACTACGAGAGGCATTCTACAGAAAAATGCCTATCATTTTTCACAGCAAGCGTGGTGATGAAGCCAAACTTCGGCATCCAAAAATGGTGGATAGAAGAAGATTTGGCGATGCACTATTATCCTACCGACAATATGGCCCGATCAAGATAAGGACCAACAAGAGATGGGATAATCACTTGTATTCATTTAGGATACAAGGAGAAGAAGAAGTTCCTCCAATAATAATTGCAAAAATAATTAGCCTATTGGAGAGTTCATTAAGTGAGATTTCAATTGAAGAACAGATTTCACTTGAAGACATCAAGAAGAAAATCCAAAGGAACTACAATGAAAATCCTTTGGCATGGTGGAACAAGAACGAACTCAAAGCCTCCTTAAAGGTTAAGCCCGGAAAGGAACAGGAGTTCGTAAGATACAAGCCAATCCTTATGAACCAAGAGGATCGCGAGGATATGCAGAAAATACTTAAGGAACATTTGGACCTTAAGTTGATCTCACCAGAAGTTTCTCCATACAGCAGCTCGGGATTTCTTCTAAGGAATCATGGAGAAATCAAGAGAGGAAAGCTAAGACTTGTTATTAATTACAAATGGATTAATGACATCTTGGAGTTCGATGGATACTACATCCCGAGTAGAGAACACCTGGTCAACAGCATCAAAGGTGCCAAGATATTCTCTAAATTCGATTGTAAGTCTGGATTCTACCAGATTAAGATGGAGGAAGAAAGTAAGTAGTTTACAGCTTTCTCCACACCACAAGGATATTATATCTGGAACGTGATGCCCATGGGATTAGCAAATACTCCCCAGATATATCAAAGAAAGATGGATAATCTTTTTAAAGATTATTTCAGTTTCATGTTCGTATACATCGATGATATATTCATCACATCCAAGAACGTGAAAGAGCATCTCAAGCATTTGGAAATCTTTTCAGATGTTTGTCATAAGGAGGGATTAGAGCTTTCCGAGAAGAAGACAGTAATTGCTACAAGACAGATCGAATTCCTTGGAATTGAGATCGACGAATCTGGAATCATCTTGCAAAGCCACATCGTGGAAAAAATATAAGGATTTCCAGATACCCTCAAGGACAAGAAACAACTTCAGAGTTTTCTTGGAGTTGTTAACTTCGCCGGAATGTTCATTAACAATCTGGCGCACTACAGGAAGGTGTTTAGCCCATTATTGAAGAATGATTCAATATTCAAATTGGAAGATGAACACCAAGGGATTAAGCAACTGAAGGAAGTTTGTCAACAGGTTCCAAAACTTGTTATACCTCAAGACGAGGATGAACTGGTTCTCTACACAGACGCCAGTGATCATTGGTGGGCAGTAGTTTTTATGAAGGCTACACCAAATGGAGAAGTGTCATGCAGATACTATAGCAGTTTATTCACGAACAGTGAAGCAAATCGATGGCATATCAACGAAAAGGAGTTTTTCGCAGTCAGAAAGGCTTTCAAAAAATGGTCTTTATTCTTACTGGCTAAGAAGTTCATCTTAAAGATTGATAATTCGAGTGTCAAAGCTTTTCTGAAAAACAAAATTGAATCTAAACCAGAAAAAGCTAGGATACTTAGATGGCAGGCTGAATGTCAATATTATGATTACGATATTGTCATTGTGAAATCTCATGCAAATATTCTTGCAGATTTCTTAACACGAGATGGAAGGACACGTCGCTGATGAGGTCCTCAAACGAGTTAGGCACCTCTGGGAAAACATGGAGAGCCTAGAACGAGGCTTTGGGACTTTATGTCTCAACGCAGAATTCGTTAGACGACTTCAACAAGTTGATTAGAGATCTGTCTCTGATCTAAAATGAGCATGCCAGTACGCACACGAACAATTGTCCTTGGTGCTATGGGGGCCTATTCTCTAGGCTGTATGTCCAACGGTGCAAAAGAGAGAAACAAGAGAACGGGCCTCTAACCCGATAGTTATGGATTCAAATATCATAACCGAGAAGACTGCAGATGATGCATTCCTTGAGGATGTACCAGCTGTGGCAAAAGTTGAAACTCCGGTGTCAAAACCCGAGTCTTCAAATCAACCCAGCACCTCTGGGGTTAAAGAGGGAGAGTTGAACCTTAGGCCACAAACTGGCAAAACAAAGGTTCAAACTAACGATATTGAAGTTTCCTCTATGCAGGTTTACCAAAGGCAATGGGAGAAGTTAGTTACAAGAAAGGGTATCCATCCGGAGAGAACAGTTGTAGATATCTCTGGAAAATACCCAAGAGTTTGGATGAAACCAGGAAGTCATCCAAATGAAGTACATGAATCGTATAACTTTGGAGCTCTTGCTTCAATTTCACCAGGATTCCCAGAAATTTTGAAACTACCGAAATGGATTGGGACAGCAGTGCACGAGACTTGGGCCAATAATCCACATTTGGCCAGAGGTGATATTCTGGAATTGTATTTTTTCAGTGCAGCTCCAGAACCAGTGAAGAAGGGTTACCATGAAACCTTTCATTTCATCAAGCTAAGGAGACTAGACGGAAATGTCTTGAAGAACATCAAGACGACTGCTCCGGAGGATACTCCAATTTTGGTAGGAGCATTTTCAGAAGACGAGGATTCTACCCGACGAGCATGAGGACTCTGGGTTTGTCTAAATGAAATGGATAAAGTCAAGTATCCCTTCAAGTTCTTTCAGAATTCGGCAAATGGATCTTTTATGCTGAATTCCATGACAGGAACAACTACAGGCTTTGCAGAGGATCTTTTCGAAACAAAGAGAAGGATCCTTTGGGAAAACAAGCTTCCGGTAAGCAAAGAGACATACCGGAAATTCTGCAACATGACGCATATTGGCCGATGGACGGATCACGTCTGCCAAGCATGCCCAGATCAAAAAGAGCCCGAGTTTGGGAAAGGGTTCCGACCCAAACCCGACCGACGAGAGCAAGGGGCAGAGAAGGACAAAGGGCCTGCCCAAAAGAAAAGTTACCCACGGGAAGAAAAAAAAAGATTCCCCGACAACTTCACATGGGATGAGTCACAAGAAGAAAAGTTGGCAAGCACTAACTCAGTGGTTGATACACTCAGAAAGGTTGACAGCTGTCTCAAAACAAATTTGGAATCCGCACTTCAAGTCCGGATTCTCACCTATAAATAAGCGAGGCAGAAGGAAGCTAAGGACATCAACAATTCCCCATAGTTTTCTTCAAAACATCTTTGTATAATTCTGAATTTTTATAGTTTTCAGTTTATGTGTTTACGAGTTACAGCCTTCTCCATGAGAGGCTGATCTAGTATTCTCCTCCCAATAGGAGTTTACAGATATGTAATAAATATTTTTAGTTCTTAATAAAAAAGAGGCTTTTGCTTCAACGTATTTATGTTTGATCTGTTCATCCTTTGGAAGGATCACCTTGTACACCTAGTGTAGGAAACGAACCAAGGTTGTGCGAGGCAGTTGCTGAAGGAGCTGGATAACTTGCAAACTATCTTCCCTGAGGGTTGAAGTTGCACAGTGAGGAGCCGTTCGTAAAACGGTTTGGGGACAATAATTTTCGAACTGGTGGTGTTGCGAACCATCTCACCCGGTGCTGTTCTGGTCGAAGAAATGTATGATCTCCAACGGGTTAATTTATTTTACGGAAGCATGTTAGGCCTGATATTAATTGAATTGATGATGATTTAGGGCATAATAATCATATGGTGTGAAAAATGAAAAAATTTGGTTATTAATAGATTTTGGAAGATAGTAAAAATTTGGATGTTTGTGTAAAAGTCAAAAGGAATATTTGGAAATGGGTATATGGGGATAATAAGTTATAATTGTAGGTATATGGAGGCAATAAATTATAATGATGGGTATAAAAGCTTTACACTATATGAAAATGGGTAAATAGTGATTCCAACTCTTTTCAAAATGTACAAGTCTCTATTTTTTGACTATTTCTATTGTTTTATTGCTTTTATATATTTTAACCTTAGATGTCAAAGATATGCTTCAATGTCTTGAGATGTCTATTAGCTTCTAGGTTTGGGATGTTCTACTTTAAACATTTCGGTATTGAGTAGTGGTCGTTCATATGACTTAATCAAATAGAGTTTAAATTCCAATTTAGCATAACAAATTTCACGTCCATTTTTAGAAATAATAATCACATTACCTTTAAGAGAAAAAGAAAACATTTGTTTATGCGGTTTTGAAACATGAATCAAATTTCTACAAAAACAATGAATATAAACATTGTTAGAAACTTAGTTTCTATCTCCAATATTAAATATGACAACTCCCACTTCTTTCATAATGTACAAGTCTTTTCTCTTTGATTACTCCTATTGTTTTATTGCTATTATGAAGCTTAATGATAATTGATATATATCTTAATCTTTGATGACAAAGATATGTTTCATTATTTTGAGATACCTTTTGCCTTTTAGGTTTGTGATGTTCTACTTTACACATTTAGTTATTTAGTATTGGTTTTCCATATATGACTTAATAGAGTTCATTTTTCAATACATCATATAAATTTCAAATCCATTTCCCAAAATAGTAATCTCATTACCATTCAAAGAAAAGGAAACATTTGTTCATGCATGTTTGAAACGTAAATCAAATTTCTATGGAAATAGGAAACAATATAAACATTGTTTAAAATTTAATTCATATCTCCAATATTAAGTCCGACAACTCCAACTTCTTTTCATAATGTACAAGTCGTTCATCTTCGATTATTCCTGTTGTTTTATTGCTTTTATGAAGCATAGTGAAATATTTTATAATGTCAAAGATGTCTCATTGTCTTTGAGATACGTTTTGCCTTTTAGATTTGGGTTGTTCTACTTTAAACATTTTGGTATTTAGAAGTGGTCGTTCATATGACTTAATCAAATGAAGTCATATTTCCAATACACAATTGCTAATTTCACATCCATTTCCAAAAATAATAATCTAATAATCATTAAAAGAAAATGAAACATTTGTTCATGCAGTTTAGAAATCAATGTTTTACGGAAACGAGGAATAAGACAAACATTGTTTAAAACTAATTTCGATCTCTAATGTTAAGTCTGGCTACTCCCAATGCTTTTCATAATGTATAAGTCTTCGATTATTCCTATTGTTTTATTAATTTTATGAAGTTTAGCAAAATATATATGTTCTAATCTTATATGGCAAAGATATGTTTCATTATCTTTATAAGATACCTAATTTTGTCTTTAATTAGCTTTAGGATATTATACTTTAATATTTAGGTATTTAGCAATAGTTGTTCATATGACGTAACCAAATATAGTCCATATTCCATTACAACATTACAAATTTTCTTCTTGTCTTTGTAGTCTTTCTTTGTTTTTTTTTTTTTTGATTCACCCTATTTTCCCTTTTCTTGTTTCTTTGTAGAAGAAGATTAATTTTCCTCGACAACATTTGTCTCTTCCTTTTTGGTTTTTCCAATAGAAATACCCTAAAAGATTTGCAATTTATTGAGCAATTAAGTTAAGGACAAATACATTTTATTCATGAAATAGTTGCTCTTGCATTAAAGGAAAGCCGATGAGAGTGACTCCAGAATCATACTCACTTGTGTGCGACCATCAATTGTCGGACCATGGATCTCAACCTCAATAAAATAGTTGATCATGTTCGAACATGTTTACTTACTTACTTACTGACCAAGAGCCGTTTTTAAATAGTGTTCGATAGATTACATATTAATCAATATTCGATTGATTGGTCTGAGGTTATTGGCAGAAAAGATTTGCCTAAGCCACTTCGTTTCTTTTTGTCCAAGTCACTTCTTTTTTTTTTTTGTCCAAGTCACTTCTTTTTTTTTTTTTGTCCAAGTCACTTCTTTTTTTTTTTTTTGTCCAAGTTGCTTTTGCATTTTGACCATGCACGAAAATGAAGTTGAGGTTCAATGTTAATATTACTTTCCCACTTAATAAAGTGTTCTCCAGTTAATTTTTCATTTATCAAGGTAAGAATAGGTCCAGACATCATTACTGATAATAATTAAACGACATAAATTAATAAACGAATTTCACATAACAAGTTATATAGGAATCATAAACATGATGATGCAATAAAGTTTAAATAACAAAGTTTAAGCTAATTTAATCTTTCATTCAATAAGACACCATATGGAGGTCAAATCAAAAGATAATTAAATTATGACCATCTTAGATTAACAAATAAATAATCAAAACGTCTCATATCTTTCTTTATCCATTAATCACCTTTTAATTTAGAATGTAACCTTATGAGTGTGACCCATTATTTTGGTTTTAAAAATTCATTCAAAATTGCCACGGTAGGGTAGGTCAATTAAGAATTAAATTTTAGAAATATATTCTTTTGAAAATGAACCTCAAATATTGATTCAAGTAATCATTCGTAGGGGGACAAAATCAAAGTGTCAACAGACGTCACTCAAATCTCACGTTGTTTTGATCAACAGTGGAGGCAGTATGGTTTATTCCTAATATGCTCCTAATATTCTTACATTGCTTGCGAGTATTATATGCATATTCGGAGCGTACTCCATCTGGCGGTCATATGGTATATACGTGAACGTTAACGGTAATACATTAAACTTTTAAAGTTGAGTTGTCTAAGTATAAAAGTGGTCATAGTTTGACTTGAGTTTTTTAATTTATCCAAATTTAAAATATAGACATATTTTATATTAGTTGCAATCTATCTCACATATCATATATCAAACAAATATTATCATATCATGATGCATGACATGCTTTGGAATGAGTTCATGAATGACATATCAACATGCATGTAACAAACATATAATCACGCAAAATATTTTGTGCAATTGGTGTATGATCTAGGATCCATGCATCTGGGTCGACCCACTCCACGCGCTTCTGACGCGTGTTTTCACGTGCCCCAACGCGCTCCTATGCGTCTGATGGGTGCGCTCAAACCCACCAAGATTCGCTTCAGGCAGTCATACTTTCATGCTATGTTAGGAGAGGTAATACTAACATAACATGAAAGTCAGTCTAACATAACATGAAGTTATGATTAACATTGTTTTTTACCTTCATGTTAAGTTAGTGTTACCTTCATGTTATATTAGTGTTACCTTTGTATTATTTTAGTTCAATGGTTTTAAACTAAGGGTATGAAATCTGAAGATGAAGTCACGCTAACATAACACGAAGGTAACACTAACATAACAAGAAGGTAACGACCAAAACACACGAAAAAACCCAGCCCGTGTGCGGCCCGGTTGAGATCCGTGCAACTGGTGTACAAGAGAGTAACTCATATCATCATATTATCATATCACATATAAAAAAGGACTATTTGGGTCGATACTTTTAGAGATCTTTCTTTCTCCTTTGTATATATACACAAATCAATAAAGGAGTTTTCGCCCTGAATGCATTCCATGAGTATTTGTATACTCGTGGATAAATCGTTTGTGTTCTGCAACTTTAATTTCGATCCATTTTCCGCTGTGTGTTATGCTGGTGTTGTCGACACCACTGACAACACCGTATACTTTGATTAGGATATATATATATATTTTTTTTTACAGATCCACGTAGGACTTTCATGTCCCACAATCCCGTCTCCAAGTGTTAATGGCCATCTGATTTTCTTTGAAGCTTCATATAGTAAGTTATAAGTATAACTACTCAGAAATAGAAAATGACACAGGTCCTTTCTTTTCTTCTCACTTGTAGCCTTCTCTTCTCTCATTGGCTGGCTTGACTAAGTTGACTCCCATGGATGGGTATTTCCGCCCAACATTTTTGACTCATTCAGCCTTTGCATTATTATTAAAGTAAGTCCAAATCAGGTTCATGGATCTTAGGGACCCGCTTCATTTTTTTTTTTTATTCGCGTATAATTTTGAAATTTTTACACCTATCAAAAGATTATATTAGACCTACTTTAACGTTATGTTAGACATACCTTTAAATTATGTTAAACCTACATTTATGTCCAAATCTCATATCTTTTCTTTTTTACGTTTGGTTTTTAAATTTTGACACCTACCATTACGTTATGTTAGACCTACTTTTACGTTATGTTAAACCTACCTTTATGTTATGTAAGCCTACCATTCTGCCCAAATTTCATACTTTAATTTTTTTTTTAAAACTCTAGGTTTGACAGATGTATCACTACATTGTATTAGATATACATTTATGTATAGTTAGACATACACTTGTGTTATGATAGACCTACCTGACCTACCTAATGATAGGTCTATCATAATACAAGGGTAGATCTAACTATACATAAAGGCATGTCTATTGGAGTGAATTTGGGTGAGCTTCAGCACGTGAGAGCATTTTTTTGGACATTTTGACTAGGTCAACCCTGATTCATGAATCTACATTTATGCACCCGACTCATATAAGTTTTTGTCTTATTATTATAAATGTGTTCTCCATTTGTCTATTATGTTCCTTTTAAGTGTGTTATCTAAGACTAATATTATAACATACTATACTGATAATTCTACTTGATTCAAGTTTAATTTAGTTACAAATTTCACCAAGTAACATCCCATAAATTTTACAAGAGAAGAAGAAAAAGAAAAATTAATAGCATTGTCACACATACATCAAATAGCAGATGATGCAAATGCAAATACATCACTTCAACATATATGTACATGATTTTTCAGCTAAAGTTGATTCAAGTTAGAGTGATACTTGTGTGCCCCAAAGGCACAGTGCTTCCAAATTAATCATCATATGATGTTAAATACATACTCTACAGGTATCATGTATATACTCTTCAGGTACACATCTATACTATTATATACATATGATACCTATAGAGTATATTTATAACACCAAGAAACATAACACCTATAAAATATATATATAACACCTGAAAAACATGTATATAACACCTAGATCCGTGCCCCTATGTGCACTAGGGGTATATAAGTTTTTACCTTCAAGTTAATATAGCAGAGGTGCAATAGAGAAAATAAGTAATTTCATCTGATCTCACAATTAAAAATAAACACTCACAAATTTCTCAACTTGACTCTATTCCAGAGTTTGTATTTAGCATGAGTACCGCTTTTTCTTCTACCAATTTCATCATCAAAGATAAGGAATCACATGCTTTATCTAGCAATCACAGGATTAGAATTCATGTGGATGGTCTTAATCATAATTCGACCCTTGAATTTTGGTCGAAATAATGTTTTAAAGACATTTATCAGTAACATGACTACTATAATTGCTAGGCAAATGAGAGGCTATTGGTCTAAACAATGTTTTAAAGACATATTGTTGGGCTATTCAGAGCGTTTTAAGTTATCATTGGCAATAATTCATTAGACTTTGCAATGACTTGATCATACCGTGTGGAGTATTTTGTGAACATTGTATAAGTTTTTTTGACATTATATTTGTTGGATGATCATATTTTTAGTTTTATTTTCATGTTTTCTATTTCACATCATTAGTGTATATATGTGGTTCAATGTTGTATTCTTGAGAACTAAGGATGAATAACGAACTTATTTAAATACATATAATTGTCAATAAGATGAAATATATTCACACCAAATGAATAATTGCACCATGATCAACAAATATATGTTAAATTAAAATCAAAGTCACTATTAAAATTGATTCAAGACTCAATTTTACTAGGACAATTTAGAGATTTAAATTACAAATCTATCTCGTGCAACGCACAGACATTCACTAGTTTGGATTAAATTTCCGAACTTTTTGAAAAGACAATACACAAAAGTGCCAAAATGAAGGGTTAAAAAAGTAAAATTAATTTTGAATGAAAAATAGATAGATAGATAAGACAAGAGGCATCTTGGGTCAATTCACCCTTACCAGAGTTTAAAGTTCTAACTATAAAGTGAAAGTCAATATCGTACTTTATTGAATTATACTCACTCACAATATGTATAATATTTTTAAATAAATGACAATATCATAACTGCACATATGTAACATATACTGTACATTATCAAACAATACAGGAAATAATGTTGATAATTCTTTCTTTTCTATACTTCATTTGATAAAATGCTACCTCACGAATCCATGCTAAAAAAGATAGTAAGCTTTGCCTCATGCAAGTAAAATTACATGTATTCACAACAAAGAATCAGAAGTAAAATTCCATACACATCAGTAAGTTCTAAGTTTCTAACAACCAAAAAAAAAAACCAACATTCTGGATTTCAACACAACTCATGATGAAAAGAGTGCAATCATTTGAGCAAAGCTAGAGCAAAGATTTGGATGAAATGATCTCGTCACTTTGGCAGTTTTGCCTGATACATACACCTGCACATATCATGAATTAAGTATGTGTTAAGGTTGACCCCATGAATTAAGTATCTCATCAAAACTAAGTGCTAAATACGTGTTAAGGTTGACCCCATGAATTAACATGATTCTTCATCTGATCCCAGCAATCAGAACTAAGTCATGCAATTCCAACTTCTCAGTCACTCCCTTCTACATGATCAGTTATCATTTGTTCTGCAATTCATTTTCTATGAATTAAGTATTACTGGTTTTGTTAATCTATAATTCTCTTGTTTCTTCGAGCAACATATATCTCACCATAATAGAACATATGCAAGCATGTTTTATAAATCATACTTTCTATATGCACAAATCAGAAGACGGTCACATACAGGGGTTCATGCAGCTATCCAAACATAAGAATATATATATCGCAAGGAAAGACATAAATGTTATGTGAAGTATCTTTTAGAATCTTAGGATATGCATACTTCACAAATATATGATCTAATCCACGAGAATATCTTCATGCAACGACAAACGTATGAAGAAATTTTTCTGTTATAAGAAGTACTGAAGACAAAAACCACTAACCTGTCGTATTGGTGTTATGCTCCCCTCCTGCTTCTTCTCATTTGCCTCAAAAATTCTCTTGGCAGAGGCAGCTGCATATGATCTAATTTCTTCAAATTCAGCATGCTCTTGAAAATTTCTTTTGTGCAACTTTGTGGTAAAAGTGTAACAAGTGTTCGAAGAGGTTCACTTTCTTCTCTAGTTTTACTTGTCTTGGGCAAGAATTCATCACCAAATAACTCAAGTGAATCAACTTCCAATTTTTTCTTTAAATTTGGGGTACGACAATCGGTATCCACTATAAGAGTTTGCAGGTTCCGAATCTTGGAAAAAGATGCAGGAAGGACAGAAAAATCAAGGGACAAGACAAAGTAACTGAAATGAACCAACTGGTAGAAGTCAGTAGGAATGTTATTGATGAATTTAATGGGTTTAACATCTGAAACTCGAAAGTGTTTGAAAGCTGCGGGGAAGATGAACTGTATTCAAGAGGTAATGCAAAGTTTTCCATGAAGAAACAAGCAAATGAGAACAGGCGAGGTTTTGAAAAGATAAAGTTGAAGACATTGGAATGTACATAAATACGATCATATTTTTGCAAGTCAAAACCAGGGGATGGAAAATCCAACACTAGGCTGCTTTATTTCTTGCAGAAAAATCTCCCTTTCATCTCCCTTTCATACCGTGCTTGGAATTTGCAGAAATCCCTTACCATGTCATTAATTTGGCACATTTTTGCTTTACCATCAAACTTAATCTTGCTAACTCTTATCAAGTTCCTTACAAATAAGATCCTCCAAATACTGTTTTGCAATTTCCTCCAGGTTGAGACCAGTCTTTTGTTTAATGAATCCTTCTACAATCCACATTTGGATCAATTTCAAAACTGGGATATCAAAGCCCACAGGGAACATTGCCAAAGAGAGAGAGCATGATCTCAAGTGCAAAGGCAATTTATTGTAACTCAATAGAATAATCTTTTCCATGCGTCTCTCTAGATTATCAATAAGATATGCATTCACATGGTTATATACTTTTCTCCATGATCCTTTCTTTGAATCTATTCCATCTGATGCTAAATTTTTTTTGACTAGAATGCCTCCTGTGATCTTTATGGCTAGTGGAAGTCCATCACACTGCTCTGTAATTAGTTTTCCGTAAGCTTGAATGTTTTGCCAAGCCAAAATCTGAAACCTTAGCTATGAAATTTTCATCCAAAAGGATATTTGAAACCTTCACATCACGATGTATGATTGAGTTTCCAGTGTGAAGGTATTCAAGCCCTCGTCCGGCTCCAATGCATATCATAAGGCGTTGCTTCCAGGTGAGAGGTGAATGGTTGTTGCTGTTGCTTGTATGTCTGAAAATGTGGTCTGCCAATGTTCCACTGGCCATGTATTCGTAAACAAGAATCAATTCACCATGCTCATTACAATAGCCAACCAGTGTGACTAGGTTAACATGCCGTAGATGAGTTAGTGTTTCAACTTCGGTCAAGAACTCTTCCACACCTTGGTTGGAATTTGATTTTAGCCGCTTTATGGCCACGGTCTCTTGCTCCTTACCGATGACGCCTTTATAAACATTTCCAAATCCACTTTTCCGATAAGATGTTCATCGTTAAAATTTCTAGTGGCTAATTGGATCTCAGCAAATGAAAACCAGTGACAGAGTCTTTCAACCTTGATTGATGGCATGTTTTTCTCCTCAGAACCCCTAGCTTCCCATACTTGGCGCAAGGTGTAAACTACGATGTTTATCAGAGCAAATGATGCTATTGCAACAATTACAATCTTATTTTTGTGACCAAGAAATTTGTACAAGTTCAAATTAGTCCAGTATGATGAATCAGGTATTAAAGGCAAAGGATTTAGACTGGCAAGACTATTGTGAAAGTTACTCAACTTCATAATTTCAAATCCTTCAAGGGGTCCATATCCATCCATGAATTCTTCATTTGATTTAAGACAAATTAAAAGATCGTGTTTGTCCTTATGTCCCATCATCATCACCATGTAGTCTCTATACCAGGGGTTGATGATATTTTCATCACCAGTTTCCCTGACTATGCCCAAACACGTACTTGAGATCCTATCTTTAATGCAGACTTCAAAAGTAATGCCACGAATCTCCACTATCTTGAGTTTTACCTCAGAGAAATGGAGTCGAACCAAGTACCTGAATCCCACATGCACATATGTTTTCCAGGTTATATTGTTCACCTTACCTGTTTTCTGCTAAAAACTGTTTCCCACATACCAAACCTGTCCTGGAAACCACCAGGCGATGAAATGGTATCCTGTTTAAGATTTAGTCGTCGAATTACTTCAAGGGCAGTGTTGTTATCAAGATAGACCAGAGACTTCCCCATCAGTTGGACACCAATATCTCCTCCTCCTTGAAAGTAAGAAAGACTAGCAGGAACTGATATAATCTCAATTCCATTTACAAAAACATATGTGTCCACTGATTGACTACTTGCAGGAGAGAGAGCCAATTTGAACTCTTGATTTTCATATATGTTTAAACAATATTCTTTGACAAAAAAATTCACATCAAGAGCGTAAGCAGTAACTGAAGCACTAAAGTTGCTAAGCAGTGCAAAACGACCAGCTTCAACATTGAACAAGTCCTTGAACCTTTCAAATCCTTTATACAGAATCGGATTAAAGTGAAAGCAAATAATCTTCGGGCCTGGATCCATTCTAAGCGAATATGAGAATGGAGAATGAGAGAGACGGGCCGTTCCGTATGGAACTGGATCATCAGCAGAGACTGGCTTACCAGTGATGACAGTTGAGGCTGTCGATGAGCCCTTCACTTGAAGAAAGGATGAGAACTTTGACAATACATCTCCATGCCATTCCTTTCTGTCAAGTGCAGCAGAAAAGCCAGTCGAACCACAGTTAATCGAAACATCATCTGTGAAGTGACCTGGACTGCTATTAACATCATATGTGGCTTTTAGAAAGCAGAATAAGAGAAGAGCAGTTGTTACTGGATAGAGATCCATGGTTGTTCTTTCAAGATGTGTTGTAGACAGAAGAAAGTTGTATGATATTAGAGATGTTGATTGACTTTGGCTGATAACCATCCTTTGTTCTCTAAAATAATTTCAACTATGCACTAGGTATATTTTTTAGCAAATGAGATCATTATCCCCAATCCGAGCTCATGTTTAAGAAGCACTTTCTAACTAAAGCGAAAATGTCAATGGCCATCTGATTTCCTTTGAAGCTTCAGATTGTAAGTAATAACTACTCCCCTAAAAATTATACTTATAATAGTCGTAGTAGTAATTTAAAAAAATAACAAAAACACCATTCTTCTCACTTGTAACCTTTTCTTCTTCCATTGGCTTGCCTGACAAAGTCCACCCCATGGAAGGTTATTTCCTGGCAACATTTTTGACTCATTCAGCCTTTGCATCATTATAAAATGTATTAATACTGTTATTTATTAAAAAATGTTTTGTCCAATTATCTGTCATGTTCCTTTTAAGCGTGTTATCCAGGACTAACATTCTAATCATACTATCCCTATCATTCTATATGATTCAAATTTCATTTAGTTAGAATATTCCATAAACATTTCTAGACAAAAAAGAATATTTAATAGCATTGCCACACGTACATCAAATAGCAAATCCTCGATTACTCTAAACGCAGCATGAGTACAAGGCACACGTACATCAATCGTATCATCACTTTACACATAACATGCACTTGTACAGTGGAATGTTGTTTTGCAATAGAGGATTAAACTAGCTCAATAACATCATAGCGATAAGATAATTTATTGGCGAAACTCAGAAGTGAAACCAGGTAACAAACCGTGGTAGGAAGAAAAACACAACATTTCTGAAGTTGGACATAATGAACAGAAAGCACAACATTTAAGCAACACCAACAGTTGGGTTGGAGAGAGACCTCTCGTGAATCCCGCATCCTCTCATTTCTCTTGCAGCTTTTCCCGACAAGCCTGCATGGATCAGGAGTCATTAGATCTCACCAAATCTAAGTTCTAGAAAAATGTATAGTGTATGGCTAGGTTGTGTGAGATCCAGGAGGTAAATGATGCAAATGCAGATATATCACTGCAACATATATGTACATAAAGTTTTTGAGCTAAAGTTGATTCAACTTAATATAGCAGAGCTGCAATAGAGAAAATAAGTATTTTCATTGATCTCACTATTGTAAAGAAACAACACTCACGAATTTCTCAACTTCACTCTATTCCAGAGTTTGTATTTAGCATTACTTCTCGTTGATCAATGCTTATTCCACTAGTATTAATAAATCTTGTTCAGAAGTATATATCTCAAGTTCGTACTACAAGAGAAGATGAATTCCGACATCTCTTACAACTTGAAATGATCAAAGTGCATTTACCAATATCTTCATGCAACCATAAATTTTGGAGCCTTTGTAATAAGAAGCTTTGGAAGAAGAAATGCTATATGTAAGGCAACAACTTACCTGTCATTGTGTTTTTTATTCCTCAGGAGGAAAAATGGAGAGCTTGAGTACACTGACTCGGGTAGCCACCTCTCCGTGCTTGCTTTGTGTTGCTTCATAAATTTTCTTAGCAGAGGTAGCTGCAGATTTAGAACGGTGCAATTTCAGCAGTTGGAGGCTTGGTATATCGGCCAACCCAATTGGAACTTCTCGAAGTTCCTCACAGTTCTGCAGCTCAAGTAGTCTAAGTCGTGGAAAGTGATGCCCTGCAGCTTCCCAAACAACTAAATCCGTGCGTCCAATCTGCAAGACTTCAAGATTGCGGAAGCCTCCATCAGTTGCAATCCAGGTTGACCCCATGAATGCTTTATCTTTTAACTTGAGCACCTTAAGGTTCTGCAACAGACCTAGAATAGACATTTGACTCCAATCGAGAAAAGTATCAGCTAGTGTTAGGCTCCTCAGTTTTGGAGAGAATGTATAGGGTGGAGGAAGGCCACGCAATTTCCCTTCCGAAGGCGGGCTGGGATATACATCATTTAGTAACTTTAGCTTTTCAAGATAACTTAATCTCCCCAAACTATCAAATGATCCACTCTTACCATCCAGAAGAGAGGATAGTCGCCCACGAATGCCCAATTTCTTCAAATTACGAGCCCTATCAAAAACTTCTTCTGTGCAGTTTTGTGGTGAGATTGTACCCAGTGTTTGAAGTTTTTCACCTTCTTTACTAGCTTTACTCGTCTTGGGCAAAGTAGCGGAAGCATTTGTCTTCAAATACCTTAACTGAATCATCTTCCAGATATCAGCTTTGATTTCAAGTGTACGCGATGTTGTATCAATTATAAGAGTTTGCATGTTCCAAAGTTTGGAGAAGGCTGCAGGAAGAATTGCTAAATTGAAGGACAGGGTAATGTACCTCAAATGAACCAAATGGTATAGGTCACTAGGAATTTTAGTGACTTTGATGGGCTTGACATCTAACACTCTAAGCAATTTGAAAGCAGCAGGGATGGCTGAACTGTTTTCTGGAGGTAAGTTAATATCTTCCTTGGAGAAGCAAACAAATGAACGAATACGAGGGCCATAAGGTTTTGAATTGAAAAAGGTTGTCACGTTGGAATGGATGCAAAGACGACGATACTTGTGAACATCAGTCACTGGAGGCTCAAAAACTCCGTCACTAGATTTCTTCATTTCTTGAAGGAAATTCTCCCTTTCGTTTCCAGCTTCAGTTTTGCAGAAATCACGTAGCATGTCATGAATACGACATGTTTTGACTTTGCCATCTGACTTTCTCTTGTCAACTCTAACCAGGTTCCTGCTTATAAGATCATCCAAGTAGTTTTCGGCAGTTTCCTCCAGGCTGATGCCTCCTGCCTTCTGTTGTATGAACCCTTCTGCAACCCACATTCTTATCAGTTTCCAAACAGGGATCTCAAAGTCTTCCGGAAACATCCCAAGATAAAGAAAGCATGCTCTTAAGTGAAATGGTAATTTATCATAACTCAACGCTATAATCATTTCCATTCGTCCTTGTGGGTCTGTGTTAAGATATGTACTTACACTTTCTGATACTTTTTCCCAAGCTTTTTTCTTGGCACTCATTTCATCTGTTGGTGATTTTTTAACAAGAATGCCTCCAATGACCACTAATGCAAGTGGCAGCCCATCACACCGCTGGGCAATTAGCTTTCCAAGAACTTCCAAGTCGGGAGGGCATGTGGGCTGACCGAAGACCTCCAAACGGAGTAGCAACCAACTCTCTTCCTGATTCAAGAAGCGCAATTTGTGGGGAGCTCTACAGCGATTAGCATGCCGAGCCACTTCCTCATTACGACTGGTTATCAAGACTTTACCCATCTTATTGTTCTTTGGCAGAGCAATTTGGAGTTTATCCCAATCCTCAGCTGTCCACACGTCATCCATGACAATCAAGAATTTTCCTTTCTCCAAATGAAAACAGATTAGTTGGGCTAACTCCTGATCAGTTTTTCGATACATATCCTCAGTCAGCCTGGTGAACTCTCCTAGAATGTTAAGAAATACATCTTTTTTCGTGAATTCCTGAGAAATATATACCCATATGCGGGTGGGGAATTCATATTGGATCCCTGGATCATGGAAAATTTTCCCTACCAACGTTGTCTTGCCAAGGCCTGGCATACCAATGACGGAGATGACATCAAGCTGTGGTGTTTCATCAGTAAGATATCCTATTAAGTTTTTTGCCTCATCTTCAAAACCCACTATGTTTTCTTGTCTTACAATCGGAACCTGTTGAAATCGTTTAAGACAAGATTAACAAAAAGTTGGCAAATAGAAAGGTCAAGCAAAAACTTGTGATAATGATGTATAAATTATAAAGCAGTATAGTCTAATATAACATCCTACAAGGATTACAGATTAATCAATTAACCTCAAAATCCACCAAACTAGACTGAACTTTAAATCATCTGAATCAGTAAAAGTTTATTTCAAAATGACAGCAGATTCAAATATTTCTCAATCCAAACAACTATTAAAGAATACACTTGATGATTTGAAGTTCAAATCCATCCTCATACCCTTCAACCCAATTTCTAAACTACAATATTTATCAGCAATTTCAAATAAAAACTAAAGATAATGACATCTTAATGGACATCAGGTTGAATTATGGCAGGTATGAGAAAAACATTGGCCGTTGGATTGAAAGGAATCATTCAATAATTCGTTTCTTATCGTGTGGCATCCAACGGTCCCTTTTTGTCCTCATGCAATATTTGTTATGAGTTTCATGTCCAATCTACCCAATTCAATATAAAGAAGCACAATTTTACCCATGATTATAATAGTTTTACTCCATATATTCAAAAATTTAAAATATTATCTCCAAATACCCAAAAACATTGTCAAGTGATGTCAGGAGTACACATGTAATATATATTGATTTATATTAATTGAAATTAAAATTACAACGTGTAATATATTGATTTATATAAATCAATTTAAGTGTAATATAAATTTATTGGAATGTAAATTGATTAAGTAATATATATTATAAGTGTAATATATTGTAATATAAATTTATATTAAGTGTAATATATTGATTTATATTAATAAAATATTTGTAATAAATGTGGCACATCTACCCCACCCCAATTAGGGTTTAACGAATTAAAACTCCCCCTCCTTCCTTCCTCCTATTTTTCTTTCGTTACTACTCTCACACTCAGCGGCGGCGGCGCTTTCCTCCTCCCCATTCTTGCTCTCCCATTTCTCTTCCGGCCGGCAAGCATTTGTCTTGAGTTAAATGGCCGAAGAACAGGTTAGCGTTTATACTTTGTTTGATTATTTATACTTTGTTTTTTATTTAGTTTGATTATTGTTTGAAAGTTGTGATTTTGTTTGATTATTGTAGTATTAAATTATTGTTGTGATTAGTATTGAATTGTTGTTGTGATTAAATTGTTGTGATGTAGGAATGGCCAAAATAATTGTTTTCTCAAAAAAATTCAACTACGAAAAAATCAAATTGATTCGTTAACCCCACAAATTTTAAGGTTAACGAAACAAATTAGCTAGAGAAATGATAAATTTCGTTAACCCCTAAAATTTGTGGGGTTAACGAATCACTTTGAACAATTTTCTTATCATTCGTTAACCCCTTAAATTTTAGGGGTTAACGAAATTCATTAATTGTCCAATTTGATTCGTTAACCCCACAAATTTTAGGGGTTAACGAATCAACATAAAATGTGATTTCAATTCGTTAACCCCTTAAATTTTAGGGGTTAACGAAATTCATTAATTGTCCAATTTGATTCGTTAACCCCACAAATTTTAGGGGTTAACGAATCAACATAAAATGTGATTTCAATTCGTTAACCCCTTAAATTTTAGGGGTTAACGAAATTCGTTAATTGTCCAATTTGATTCGTTAACCCCACAAATTTTAGGGGTTAACAAATCAACATAAAATGTGATTTCAATTCGTTAACCCCTTAAAGTTTAGGGGTTAACGAAATTCGTTAATTGTCCAATTTGATTCGTTAACCCCATAAATTTTAGGGGTTAACGAATCAATATAAAATGTTATTTCAATTCATTAACCCCTTAAATTTATTTCAATTTCGTTAACCCCTTAATATTCGAAGCTTTTTGTTTCGTTAATTAGCCCTACTTTTTCATTAGCTCTACTTTTTAAGTAGTTAATTAGTTTATTAATTTTGCCCTACTTTTAAATTAGTTAGTTTATGAATTAGTTAAGCCCTACTTTTAATTAGTTTATTAAGCTAATTTGTTAATGAGTTTTCTTGTTGATTAATTTTTAAATTTGTTAATTAATGAAGCCCTATTTTGAAATATACAGATTGGTTACATTCGTGAGGCATGCCAGCGAACCATCGCATATATAAATGGATATGTTCGCCTTGCGGTATTTGATGAGGTCAAGGCGCAGCTCCGATCTATGGGTCGTCCCATTCTCCAGGACTTTTGGAAGACGAGTTTCGGCCATTTCCTACAGTGGAAGACGGAGAGAGAGTCTTGCAAGGCTTTCTTACACGTCCTCATGTCATATGAGGTGCGTGGTGATATAGTACCTGCAGACGAGAGGTGGTTCCGTGTAGGGCAGGAAAGTAGAATTTGTCACTTCAGTAAGCGCGAGTTTGCCCTAGTGACGGGGTTGAAGTTCGGCAACTCGACTTTCAATCCGGCCGCAGTTCACACCCCACCTGACGGAGCAGTGTACTGGAGGGTGCACGCCGATTCATCTAGGGTCACAGTGTCTGAACTCCGTTCTCGATTCACAGCCGGCGAGTTTGCTAATAGTGCGGAGGACACTGTCAAGATTGTCAAGATTTTGATCCTCCACCTCATACTGCTCGGGGTGGACGCCGGCAAGACAACTGTTGACAGATGGGTTTGGACTTTGGTAGAGGATGAAGACTTATGGGAGAGCTTTCCATGGGGAAAGTACAGCTTCCTCACCCTGCTCAAGTACATTGATAAGTTACCGACGACAATTCCTGATCGTAACTACATACCGCATTACCATTTCTATGGTTTTTCGACAGCCCTCCTGGTATGTCCCTACAAATCAGCAAGCATAATCTCATGTAGCGAACTCAATAAATCTTGATATGAAAATGTTTGGAGATTGATCATTGATTGAATGTCATTCACATACTGCAAACCATGCCAGTAACCTCCATGACATATTGCCACTGAAAAAGTCATCCCTATCCCTGAACAAATATAAAAAAGAAGTAAAATAATTATCAAATATAACTTTATTATGAAAGAAGTAAAATATAGCTTTAAAGAAAATTTTCATGAGTTTCGTTAACCCCTTAAATTGAAGGGGTTAACGAAATTAAAGAAAATTTATGTTATTTTCGTTAACCCCTGAAATTTAAGGGGTTAACGAAATTAAAGAAAATTTTCAAAAATTTTCGTTAACCCCTTAAAAATTTTCTTTAATTTCGTTAACCCCTTAAATTTCAGGGGTTAACAAAATTGAAGCAAATTTTTTTTAATTTCGTTAACCCCTTCAATTAAAGGTGTTAACGAAATTTTTAAAAAAATTTCTTTAATTTCGTTAACCCCTTAAATTTCAGGGGTTAACGAAAATTCTGAAAATTTTCTTTAATTTCGTTAACTTAATTAACTCAGTTTGTTTCTTTAATAATTTTTTTGGTTAATTTTTGGATCATTCTTAGACTGAACTATAATTAAACAAAATCTCAACATTCAAACAATAATCTAACTAAATCAACCAATAATCAAACAAAATAAATTATGGACAACTAACCTTTAACTATAAACAAATTCAACTTTAAACAAATTAAAAGTAACTTATGCAACTATAAACTACTACTAAATGCTTGAAATACTTACTTACCTTGATGAATACTCTACATTTTGATGAATACTCTAAATTTTTAGAGAACTTCTCACTGAATATGTGAATGTCAATTTTTTGGAATGAATTCGATTGTAAATTTTGAATATTAAAAGTAAGGTAGATTTGTTCTTCATATCAAATCAAATATTGTCTTATTATTCACATGTGTAAAAATAAAAGTAAAAGCCTGTAAAAAGTTTTAAAAAAAATTATTTATCTCTGCAAAGCAAAGTACAAATATGAGCAAAACAAAGTACACGTTAAAAGTCAAAAATGGGTATTTGGGGCTATTACTTTATATATATGGGTAGATGGGGATAAAAAAATATATTGATGGGTAGAAAAGTTAAGTCCTTATAGATAAATGGGTATTTGGGGATATTTTCTCTATTTGTTATTTTGCACTTTTGGAAAAGAATAACATTATTTTAGCTTTTATCTTAGGGAAGCAGACCATTTTTACCTCATTTACTATATATAGAGACAAAAATAACCCTCCCTATAATATAAGGATAAATCTAACTCAAAATCTAAATTTTATCCTAAAAATATCCACTTTTAACTTGTGTGAGATTGTCAAATCAATGTAAAAAATGAAATCTTGTCTCAAATCATGCAGAAATTGGTGCACTTTTCAGAAATGGCCCACGTCTTAGAGTTGAGGCTTTGATCAGCCCACCTTTTCGTGTAGGACAATAAAGGACAAAATTGCACCTCTCTCTCCTCTCTCCTCTCTCCTTTCTCTCTTCTTTCTTCTCTCTTTTTGAATTTTTTTTCCGCCATTTTCACTTCTTTCTTTCTTCTCTCTTTCTGAAAATTTTGGCTGTCAATATTAAGTCTTCGAATTGAAGGTCTTCAGGTTTGTTGTTTTCGTGTAAGTTGAATCACATATTTTCGTGTAAGTTCGATTTCATGTAAAATTCTCTCTTTGAATTTCACACAGTTTGTGTTCAATTTTCAGAGTGGAGGTTCGAATAGAAGTAGTTTTTACGTTCGATTTTCATGGATTTACAGGTATTTTTATTGATTTCCAGTTTTATGTATTTATGATTACATGAAAACAATTTTGTTAGTTACACGAAAACACCAATGCGCACGATCTAGGTTAGACGAAAACTATGAACGGAATATTACACGAAAACCCTTGCGGAAACAGCCTTACACGAAAACCCTGAAAATCAGCCCTACACGAAAACCCTGAAAAGACAGGGTTACACGAAAACCCTGAAAGAAAGGGTTACACGAAAACCCTGGAACACAGGGTTACACAAAAACTTAAAATGTACTTGTTACACGAAATCCCTAATTCGTGACTGGAGATGATGTTTTTCCTGTAATTAGTGTTTTCATGCAACTGCTAAATTAATTACACTTTTCGTGTAACTTTGTTTACTTAGGCAATCTTAGTGTGTTTGGGTATTCACCAAGATGTACAAACTTATGGAATGAAATGATATATAATGTACAAACTTATGGAATGAAATCATATATAATGTACAAACTTATGGAATGAAATAGTATTACTTAAGAATTAATTAATGGGACAGTGGCCATATATAACTATACAAACTTATTGTATAGTTATATTTATGCTAATTAAGCATATATGTGTTGAGACAATTACATTAAACATTATAAAACAATTATAAAGTTGATGATGCAAAATGAATACAGGATAAAAAAAAAATTGTTCAACTTTCAATTAACTAATGGGAGTAGTTGAAATCTCACAACTAAAGATTGAGACGCCAATATTATTTTATTATTTTTCTTGGTACATGGCCTTTTTTTTTAAGTCGTTATTTATCATCTATTCCAACTTTCCCAAATTAATTTCAAACTACTCCATTAGTTTAGTGAAAGTTGAACAAAGAATTATGGATTTCAAACTACATATTGTTTAGTTTAATGAGTAGGTATCCTATAAATCAATTGCATAGATCTCAAATCCATGCACCCAGGTCGGATCCGGGTCAGGGGCGCTTTTTTTTTTTTCGCATATGGTTTTTGAAATTTTAAATTTTGCACTTACCAATAGGTTATGTTAGACCTACTTTGACGTTATGTTAGACATACATTTACGCTATGTTAAACCTACTTATCTTCTCAAATTTCATACATTTTTTTTTGCGCATGATTTTGAATTTTGGCACCTACCACTACGTTATGTTAGACATACATTTACGTTATGTTAGACCTACTTTTATGTTATGTTAAGCCTACCATTCTGCCCAAATTTCATACTTTAAATTTTTTAAAAAAAATCCTAGATTGCCCACATGTACTATTACGTTGTATTAGATATACTTTTATGTATAGTTAGACCTACCTTTGTGTTATGTTAGACCCTACCTACAATAGTTGTAGGTAGGTCTAACATAACACAAAGGTAGGTCTAACTATACATAAAAGTAGGTCTATTTGAGCGAACTTAGGTGAGCTTCAGCACAAGTTCTAAACGTGTGCAGGCGCGTGAATGCTCGTGCGGGTGCGTACACGTACGCGGGTTGGGTCAGGTGCATGAATCTAAAATCCATGGACCTGATGCATAAAAGTTTTTGCCTTCTTTAATTTGTTATTTTATGTGCTTTTTGTTCTTAATTTATTGGCAAATGGTTCATGGATTGCCTTTTTGAAGTCCTTGATTACATATTCTATATTAGTGGGTGACGGCTATACTAACCACATTTCATTGCTATTTTATACACACATCTTAATTATTAAACACACCCACTTTAACATCATTTACTACTATCAAATTTCTAATTATTATACCACACAATATTACCATTTTACCCTTTCAATTACATAACATAAAATCATATATATGTATATATAAGATCTTCAATTAATATAGTAATAAATAATTTTCCCTTCTAGATAGACATACTATAAAAGTAAAAAATAAAAAATAAAAAATTTATATTTTCAAGAATTGTAGGGTTCTTTAGGTTGAATTAAGACCTAGGTGGAGTTATGTGGTTTATTTTTACTTCTTTATTTCATATAAAGTAAGTCTTGTGTGAGACTGTCTCAAGGATCTTTTTTCGTAAGACGGGTCAACCCATGACCCACACTTAGCAATTCATATGAAAAATTGTGGATATGAGTTCAATCCATGGGTAGTAAGGATCCGTCTCACGAAAACTATCCGTGAGATCGTCTCATATGAGTTTTTGTGTACATATAAATCATAATCTTTAAATTAAATGTTTTTTTTATTTTCAATTTTATTTTAATTTATGATATATCAAATTTATCATTTTTTCAATTTGAAATATAACTGTTCTTTTTATTTTGTATTCACAATTTTGATAAGAAGTGGGGTCGGAGTGAGCGAGTATATACCTAATTCAAATTAAATTAGAAATTATGGTTTCAAATAAAATAATTTATTCATTGAGGATTGTGTTTATTGTGTGATTGATTAGATTTATTTCTATTTGTAATTTGTTTGGATTTTATTTTATATTTTAATTTTGATGAGACATGTAGACAATTTTAGGGATGTGATCATTTTTTTAATAAATCATAATTTTAAATTAAATAATTTCTTCTTTTAATTTTTTTTATTTATGGATGATATATCAAATTTATTATTTTTATGAATTTCAATTTGTTATTTACATTACATTGTAACAAAATATATTAAATCTGATATTTAAATTTTGGTTTATAATTATACTGAACAAAATTACAAATACAAAAACAAATGACTAAATTAAACAATTGATTAGCAAATTAGGAAAGAATATTTAAATAAAAAGTTTTAAATTTTTGAGAAATTAATTACAACAAAATACATTTTAGTAAAATTGTTTGGTCTATTTGTCAATACAAGTATGTTGAATATTGAGTTACCTACGTTATATATATTATATATAAAATGGGGAAAAATGGTAATTATTACTAATTTGTCATTTTCTCTACCAAACTATTAACCCATAGAATTAAAAGGTAAAAAAAGACAAAAAAACTAAAAAACATTTATGTATCTTATAGAATAAGTTTCGCATATATTTTACATAAGACAAAAACTTGTGTACCCCTTGTGCACTGTACCTCCAAATGTATTATTAGTTTGGTATTAGTTATATACTCATGAGATATTATTGGTGTACTCATAAGGTATTAGTGGTATATACTTGAGGTATTAGTGATATACTCATAAGGTATTAGTTGCATATTCATAATGTATTACGTGTATAACTGAAATATATGTTTTAGTGAAGGTATTATTCAAGGTATTATTTGTTAGATGTTAAGGTATTAATCATATTACTGACTCCATTTAGATAGAGTGATTTGAAATCCAGAATTTGAAATGAATGGATTTCAAATCCACTCAAGTTGGAGTGGATTTGAAATCCACCAAAATGACTCCAAAATTAGCTCAAAATGAAAACCATGGATTTCTAATCCACGTCCATCCAAACACTACCGATGGATTTGCTACCATGGATTTCAAATCTCTTCTCAAATCCACTCATCCAAATGGACCCTAAAGGTATTACAATAAGTGTTTAGGGGCACAGTACCCCAGGGTACGTAAGACCTACTCTTTACATAATAATTTATCTTCAAATTTAGACTAGTAGTTACCCTCGTGCGATGCACGGTCTAATGTATAATATGTGGTAAATATCTACTATTTGATAATACAATTTAATTAATTATAAGCATTTTACAAATATGAAATATTTTACAATTAAGAAAATTTGAATTTATGTAACTATAAACTAAATATATAAATTATCTAACTCATGCTATGTTATTTATTATACATATCTCATTCACAATATGTTAACAACACTAAAATTCTCGATTATGAATTAAAAATCAAATCGAATTACTTAAATTAAAGATATATATATATATATGTATGTATGTATGTATGTATTAGAACAATACACATAAAAGTTGAAATTTTTACTTAAGAACTTGACGCAAACATTGTCAATTATATATGTTTAACATTTTATTTTAAAATAAATTGAATTAAAAAAACACTTTTAATATTGCTTAACATCGAATTTATTTCTATAGCCTGACGTTGAACACTATAATTCAAGTCCAACACAAATTGTAAATGTCGTAGTAGTAATGATGATGATGACGACAAGAACATGCACATAAAATAAAATTATTAGTCAAACCATCAAAATTCAAAACATGCACTCTCATATAAATAAATATAAAACTTTAAGTTTAAACTAAGAATAGATTTTTATTTTTGATTATATGATATTTATATTTGATACTTAATAATATCTTCATCATTAAAATATATTGGTAAATGATATCAATAATCTTCATAAAAATATTGTATGATATTACTAAGTTGAAATACAAATATTAATTTAAAAAATACTTAGGATGACATATAATTTTATACTACACAAATATATATTATATATATATATATACATCTTTAATAGTGTTACATTATTTTATTAATTTATATTACATATGATAATAGATATCTCTAAACAAATTTAATATCTATTTTTGAGATTATTTTTTGGATAATATCTACCATTGGTATTTAAGAAATTACATTCAATAAAATTAATTTAATGAAAATCTCAAATAAAATGAAAATAGACTAATACAATAATTATATTATCAAATTAAAAGTATGAAATAATAAAAAATGTAAAATACACCAAATATGATGTTTAATTCTATTATTAAACAAATAGACTAAATAATAAAAATGTAAAATAAAAAAATAATATTGATTTGATATTTTTTGGAGGGAAAATGACAAAATTGTAATTATTGTCAACTTTCTTGTTATTATTATAGTATGGATATATATAGATGTAATAGATGAAACAAAAAAAAAAAAAACTGTTTTGAATGATATGATTATATTTTAATGATATGATTAAATTTTGATAATAATGGTATTTACGAGTTGTCAGAAATTAAAAAAAAACTGAAAATTAGTTTATACTTTTAATATATAAATTTGAAATAAAATTTAAATTTCATTTTACGAAGGGTTGTAAAATACTTAAGGTAAAAACTTGTATGCCCCTGACCGGACACAGAGCGTGGGCTGCCTCCACGAACGTCCATGCACTCCCACGCGTACCCACACCTGACTTGGTGTGTGGGCATACACACCTAATTCCATATTAAATAATTTTGTGATATGTATCAGTTGTATACTTTTGAGGTATCCTATATATACTTAAAAGGTACTATTGCTTATTTAGTAAATGTATCAATTGTTTATTTTAAATGTATCATGTGTATATTTTTAAGGTATACAATACTAGTATTTATGTTGCTCATTCAATAAAGGTTTCAATTGTTTGTTCTAAAGTATCAGACTTATATTTTTAAGGTATCAAATGTATCAATTATTTGCTTTAAAGATATTAATGATATATAATAGAATATTTTGAATGATATATAGAATTTTACCCTTAATTTAATGCTATCTGAATCCATTTTTACATCAAAGTCCAGTTTTTAATTTAGGGTGGTTCTGTAGTACACCAGTGTATTAGTACATCAGACTTTCCACTCATTTTCAGTCATCACATCTGAAATCATTGAAAGTCAAAATGCAATGATCTTAAATTTGAAGACTAAAAATGATAGAAAATATGATATATTAAAACAGTATATTACATGCATTTCCAAGTTAAAAAATAGCTCAAAATTGAAAAAGGAAAAAAGTACTTAAAGATCAATCATTATAAAAAGTTTATAAAGTTGACGATGCAAAATGAATCAAGGATAAAAAAAAAATTGTTCAACTTTCAATAAACTAATGGTAGTAGTTGAAATCTCACAACTAAAGATTGAGACACCAATATCATTTTATTATTTTTCTTGGTACATGGCCATATGTAGAAGACTCCATTTTAAGTCATTATTTATCATTTATTCCAACTTTCCGAAATTAATTTCAAACCAGTCCATTAGTTTAGTGAAAGTTGAACAAAATATTATGGATTTCAAACTACATATTCTTTAATTTGTCACTTTCTGCGCTTCTGTTTCTTAATTTATTGGCAAATAGTTCATGGATTGCCTTACATATTTCTATATCACAAAAACTCATGTGAAATGGTCTCACGGATGATTTTCATGAGCCGAATCCCTTTTATTCATTAATCAAACATATATTCACAAATTTATCTATAAATTATGAAATGTGGGTCATGAATTGACTCATCTCACATGAAATGATTCGTAAGATGATCTCGCGAGAGACTTACTGATTCTATATTAGTGGCTCAAGGCTATACTAACCCCATTCCATAGCTATTTTATACAGACATCTTGATTATTAAACACACCCACTTTAACATCATTTAATAGTATCAAATTTCTAATTATATACCTCACAATATTACCATTTTACCCTTTCAATTATATAACTTAAACTCATATAAATTGTAAATAGAAAAGGCATTTATGTCTTCTAATATATAGATATTTGTCTTTAATTTATTTTAAAAGAAATTAAAATCCATAGATTAGTAGATAAATAATATTTTAGTTTTTCTTCATTAAGAGAAAACGCAAATCCATCATGTGATTTAGATATATATTGTTCACTTTTTTACACACATTACCAATTTTACGTATTACAATTTAAATAGCGAGCGATATTGTATTTTTGAAGCACATATATAGGTACAAGAATCATTTCTTTGGTTATATTTTATTTTCCTTGATTCAAAATATTTCGACTTGAGCTGAAATAAATAAAATATATGGCCTGTCTCTCTTTTGTTTTCTTTCTTTGAAAACTTTAGGGACAAAATATCCATATGTATTTCATATAGTTTTGATGAGTTAAAAATTATACCCATATATGATAAAGATGTTTTCTAACCATAAATATAAATATAATGAAAATGTTTTTTAAGTCCTTTTTTTTTTCTTTCACAAAAACACTCTTTCAACCCAATAAACAAAATTGTTAAACATATTGCAATCTTTTATGTTTAGAAAAAAATTAGTAATATACGACCTTTTAGAATAAAAATATAATTTAAAATAACAAAAAACAGAGACATATATATTTTATGCCAATTGATGATACACAAAATTTTGGTTCATACGTGTGAAAATTGAGTTAGGTCGACATGCGGATCAACTTACGTTAAGTAATACTTTTATGTATATGAGATATATAACACTTTTACATGTATCATATTATACTTATATATAGACACTACAAGAAAAAAGCTCATAGACAAGGGTTAAAAACCCTTGTCGTAGTCAAAAAAACCCTTGTCGTAGGTGGTGTTGTCGTAGGGTGTAACACCCCAAATAAAATTAATCTATAATTAGAATCCATAAGAAATATAATAATTAAGTCAAGAAATTAAGTTTCGATTTATCTTATGGCAATTTAGATTTAAGTTGGAAAATCAATTTTTGACAATGGGGTTACGTACAAAATACTTCAATACACTATTATGATAATCTAAAGTTAATTATTAATTACGACTATTTTTAAAATGATGAAAGAGATAAAATAAACAGTTAATAATAATTCAAGATATCGATTAATTCGTAAATTATATATATTATTAAATTGTTTGATTTATCCAATTTTAATTAATGGAGTTGGTCTCGATTAATAATTTTTATACGAGATCTAATTATTTATAAACCATACACAAAATACAATTATCGACTCAATTCGAAGACCAAAACCCGACTCGTTTTTAGTGTGGAAAAGGTGAGTCATCACCATGACACCTCACCCCTTCTTTAAATGACACCTCATCTCTTCTTATCTTATCTCTCTCTTCTTTCTTATCATTTTGGATCTTTTCTTCTCTCTCCCCATCGTCTCTCATCTCTTTCTCTCTTTTTGTACAATTCTAAAATGAAGAAAGAGGAAAAATCTCCTCTCAACCTCTCGTTTCTCTCCCTCACGTGAGTTCAATGGTAGAAGCAGGGTAACAATTTAATTGCTTCCATTTAAATCCCCAAATTAAGATGTGTAGAAGTATATGTATGTATATGTGTGTGTGTTTATGGGTTGTGTGGCTGTGGAGAAGTGAGGAAGAAAACAGGGGAAAGAGGGAGGAAGAAGAGGGAGATGAGGAAGTGGAGGGGCGCCGCCGTGTCGGGCGGCGCCGGGCAGAGTGTCCGAGAGGGGGTGAGCAGCGCCGCTCAAGGCGCTGCTGTGCGGGTGGCTTGTGCGTGTGAGGTGTGTCTTGTGCGTGGGGGTGCGGCTGCTGTCGGTTGAGATAGGGAGAGGCGCCGCCGCGACGGGCGGCGCCGTGCGCGTGTGCAGGTGAGCAGGATGGTGGGGGTGCCGCCGTTCACGGCGGCGCTGTGCAGTGGGGGAGAGAGGGAGGCTGACGGCGGGAGACTGAATCGGGGAGGGGTGTGTGAGTTGTGTTATGTGCGTGTGGCGGCGCCGTGCGGTAGCGAGGGTGAGGCCGCTGCTGCCGGCGGAGGGCAGCAGCGGCGGCGGCCGTGCAGGGGGGAGAAGGTCGATGGTGTGCAGGGGTTTTGGGTGCAGGGACTGTGTTTGGAAATTTAATTCTATCCAGGGACCCAATTGCAAAAGCTTTTATTTTACATATTAATTAGTTAGTCCCTTATCTTTTGCTTATTTATAAGTTAGTCCCTGCAACTTATTTAATTATTTTGAGCCCTAAATATAGTTTCAATTACAGGTTGGACCTCAAATTTATGAAATTAATATTATGATCACAAACCTTACACTTTATGTATAAAAGAGACTGATATGACGCTTAAAATGATACGAAAAATACGATGAACCATCGTTAGGTTAGGAAAACCCTAGTTCGAAAACGTCGATCATGGACTCCTATCGGATTTAAACCAATACAAATTATTCTATAATTAAGTTCCTAAATTGAACTCTACATCTTATAGGAAATTCAAACGAGGGACTAGTCTAGAAGACAAGGAACCGTCACCAAATGTCAACTACCAACGGTGGGGGTAAATTATGTGTTAAAATGTGCGCTATTAATTATGTACAAAATGTGATCAAGTTGATTGTACTTATTTGTGATTGAATTGGACGTTGACGTTCAGCGTTCCTCTTCAATCAATTATGTGTGTATGCGTATGCGTGTGCAGGAGTTTCAGACGTGGCTCCGTTATGTAAAGTTCGAGGTTTCAAATATGGCCTCGTTAATGTCTATGTGGGGGAATTCCGAAGGAACTTATGTCGGAGGGGTAACTCCGATGCACCCCGGGTCAAGAGACCCGAGGAATGCAATGCCTTCGTTATGTTATATTCTTTCCCGATGTTAAATGTATAAGTGTTTGATGTATGTGCCTTTACCTCCACTGAGTGTTTCTTTCGCACACTCACCCCTATATGTTTAAATGTTTAGGACAGGGTACGCGAACGTGGCATGCTGTTAGCCGATATTATCAAGATCAATGAAGATTTTAAATACAGAGTTTTATTTTATAAATTCCAAATATATTTATTTATGTAAATGATTTATTTCTATAACTCCGTTTATGGAACTAAAAATGTGTTTGTAAAGAAAGAAATTTCAAAGTAAACGTTTCCGCTGCATTTTCCAAAAATTCGTATTTCATACCAATGCTTCATGGAATAATATTTTACAGCTATTTTCCAGAATTTAGTTTTCTTTATTATTACTGAAAAGGTCTAATTTTAATCTAAGTAACGCCAAAGCAAGATTTTATGTTTTTAAGAAACGGGGCGTTACATAGGGGGCTGAAAAATTTCGGTCATAGACAACGGTTTTTAACCGTTGTCGTTGACCTCTACGACAACGGCGTGACAACGGTTAAAAACCGTTGTCGTAGCTTAACAATTATAATTTATGCGCTCATAGACAACGGTTTTTAACCGTTGTCGTATATATCTACGACAACGGTTAAAAACCGTTGTCTTATTGAAGTCTTTGATTCAACGACAACGGTTTTTAACCGTTGTCGTATATATCTAACACAACGGTTTAAAACTGTTGTCGTTCTGCAGTCTTACATTCAACGACAACGCTTTTTAACCATTTTTTTTTCAACGACATCGGTTTTTAACTGTTGTCGTAGATATTTACGACAACGGTTAAAAATCAGATGATGAAGTCTTTTAACTATACGACAACGGTTTAATGCAGTCAAAACCGTCGTCTTTTTAGTGATGTCTTTTACTTTTGCATTTTACAATTATTATATATTAAATTGGTTGATATTGTAAATTATATACAAAAATTAAAATTCACCAAATTATATACAATAAACATCAAAAACATCCAAAAACTACAATACTTCGTGCATCCAAAAATATCAAGAACTCTTCACATCAAGAACCATCCAAAAACATCAATAACCATCCAAAAGTAA
The DNA here is from genome assembly GCA_005771605.1 of Scutellaria baicalensis. NCBI lineage: Eukaryota > Viridiplantae > Streptophyta > Magnoliopsida > Lamiales > Lamiaceae > Scutellaria > Scutellaria baicalensis. The sequence continues at coordinate 23,625,871 of CM016727.1, forward strand.
CAAGAATCATCTAAAAACATGAAGAACCATCCAAAAAATATCAAGAGAACCATCAAGCAGCCATGACTACAAATATGACACTACAAGAAAAATGCACATAGACTACGCCCCTAAGACAACGCTTTTTCGAAAAAAACCGTTGTCGTAGCCGAAATTGGCGTTGTCGTAGACAAAACCGTTGTTGTAGGTCGAAAAATTGCGCTCATAGACAACATCGTTTTATTGGCGTTGTCGTAGAGGCGTAGTCGTAGGGTAAAATTCAACCTTAAGACAACGGTTGTGACGTGAGGTTGTCGTAGTGGTGTAGTCTTAGGTAAAAAATTAACCCTAAGACAACGCTTATGATATGAGGTTGTCGTAGATATGTAGTTGTTGATCCCTAAGACAACGGGTACTATATGAGGTTGTCGTTGAGGCGTAGTCATATATCCCTAAGATAACGGCAACTTTATAGCGTTGTCATAACCTTGTGATAGCGTTGTCGTAGATTAAATTAACTTGATTTTTTATTTATTATTACTATATATGTATATACATGTAAAATTTACCTAGTTAGACAAATTACCCAAAGTCAAAATCCCCAAATTTACCCAAGAAATTCACAATCGGCTGGAACCCTAGCTCTCGCCGCCGTTGTCGCCGCCGCCGGTGAGATCAACGCCGCTCTCCCACGTCGCCAGCCACTGCCGGCCACTGCCTCTCCGAGCCCACCCATCCTCTCCAGCCGCTGCCTCTCCGCGCAATCCCCACACCCTTGCCCGCCCCTTCCCATCCCCGCCTCCGCTGGACCTGCCATCGGCGTGCGCAGCCCCACTGCCGGCCGCCGCCTCTCCGAGCCCACCCATCCTCTCCAGCCGCTGCCTCTCCACGCAATCCCCGCACCCTTGCCCGCCCCTTCCCATCCCCGCCTCCGCTGGACCTGCCATCGGCGCGTGCAGCCACACTGTCGGCAGCCGCCTCTTCGTGCCCACCCATCCCCTCCAGCAGCTTTCTAGCCGTGCCGCTGCCTCTCTGCACCGCTCGCACCCTCGCCACCGCTCTCCCACGCCGCCAGCCACTACCGGCCGCCGCCTCTCCGAGCCCACCCATCCTCTCCAGCAGCTGCCTCTCCGCGCAATCCCCGCACCCTTGTCCGCCCCTTCCCATCCCCGCCTTTGCTGGACCTGCCTTCGGCGCGCGCAGCCACGCTGTCGGCCATCTCCTCTTCGTGCCCACCCATCCCCTCCAGCAGCTGTCTCGCCACGCCACTGCCTCTCTGTGCCACTCTCTGTGTCTCTACCTCCGTCAATTCTCGCCGCTGCCTTACCTCCGTCGACTCCATTGGACCTACTTTCGCCGCTGGTCACCGATTCTCAACGTTGCCGCAGATACATAAGGTGCTGCTCTTCAATTCATTTTCACTAATTCTTTTCTTTTTATTTTTTTAATTCATCTTAGTGTTTAATGAAGATCAATGCGTTTGGAAGTGAATTTCATGTAATATTACTAGATACGCTGGTTATTTGTATGATTTCTTGATTGATTAAGTGCTATTTTTTATGGATTGTTTTATTAGAATCAGAAAAAGATTCAGATATAGAAAAAGGGGAAAGTCTGAATCCACTGCCAGAGGAAGTTAATGTCAGGGAGCTCAAGAATGAGGTCAGTATGTCTTAGATTCTCAAGAACTATAGTTTTTGTTTGAAAACTTGATTTGGCCTCGCCTCCTCAGAGTCTGGTGATGTCCATCATTTTTGAGCATTTTTATATATGCTTTCCCATTATAATAGAATTTATCAGAATTTAAATAATCTTGAGTTGTATAAAGAGTATGCACGATGATATGTTGTACTGTTTCGATGTCTATGAAGGTCTGTCTGAAGAATTGAGCTCAAGGACGAGGTATTTGTTCCTTTTTCTAAATGTCAAGCGATCTCATGTAGTTTGATGATGGCAGGTTGTTGAGTCTGTAGCTTTATGATGTGCCAATTCAATTCTAAGATAGATAATGAGTGGATGTATTAATCTCTGTTGCATCTGAGACTTGAAAACTTCTGGCACTCAAATCTAGAATGCAGTATGCCAATTCAAGTTCTGAGGTTATATTGGTGGTAATATGATTCTGTCTTCATGGTCTCTAAAGGTCTCAAGGACTGTAAGCACAGTTTCTGATTTTGAGTACTTTGTATGTTCCTACCTTTTCATCAAATCAAGGTGAAAAGCTACACAACTCTTAACTTTGTCTGTGCTTTCTTTTATATAATTTCCTAATCTTATATGTGGGGATATATCTACTCAAAAGGATGAATCATCGAATTTCAATTAATGGATGCCCAGCACACCCATTGAGAAACTGAAAATAGAGGAACAACCTGATGAATCTTCGACACCTGTCGAAATCCATGAAGAATGGGTAACTGGAGCAGGTTTTTTGGTGGGCACCCCAAGCAGGTATATCTTGTGCATATATGGTGGCTGTATGCAGTATGGATACTATCTAACACTCTTTTGAAATTCTCTAACTTGCATCCTACTCTTAATTCCATTGGTTAGGTGCATGACTTCTGGACATAGTACCAGAAGAAACTCTATAAGCTCCTCAAGGAACAATGATATTGAGAATAGTTTTACTCCAGAAGACGTGCCTGATAAAGAAAATTGGTCTGCAATTTCATCTGTTTCATCTGAATCCTTTGCAGCAACGGTACAGCGCACAAACAAACGCATGTTCTAATATTCCCTACACAATCTATGCAGGTCATCCAAAGCTTCAAGTGACAAAATGACACTACAAGAAAACAGGCGAATTCCAACGAAAAAATTCCAACGGCATAAAATTCCGTTGGAATTTTTCAAAATTCCAACGGCATTTCCAGTGCCATGTCTTACCGTTGGAAATTTCCAACGGCAATTCCAACGCCAGGTGAAAACCGTTGGAATGAACCGTTGGAAATGTCATTGGAATTACTATTCCAACGGCAATTCCAATGACGACTTACCGTTGGAATTTTCTAAAAAGGTTTCCAACGGCAATTCCAACTACACATTACCGTTGGAATTGTTCGAACAAGTATTCCAACGGACATTCCAACGACAGGTTGCCGTTGGATATTTTCCAACAAATATTCCAATGGCTATTCCAACGAAAAATCACCATTGGAATTTTTTCAATAATTATTCCGACGGATTTTCCAACGAAATTATGCCGTTGGAATATTCCAACAACTATTCCAATGGAAGTTCCAACTACAACTTGTCGTTGGAATTCGTCCAACAACTATTCCAATGGGAATTCCAATGACAACTTGCCGTTGGAATTTTTTCAACAACGTTTCCAACTGAAATTCCAACGACACGGTGCCATTGGAATGTTTTTAACAACTATTCCAACGGTTATTCCAATGACAACGCGCCGTTGGAATTTCTTCATCAATTATTCCAATGAAAATTCCAACGACACCGTGCTATTGGAATGTTTCCAACAAGTATTCCAACGATAACGTGCCATTGGAATGTGTTCATTCAATTATTCCATCAGAAATTCAAACAACAATTTGTCGTTGAAATATTTCGAACAATGTTTCCAACGGAAATTCCAACAACAATGTACTAATGGAATTTTTCCAACACTATTCCAACTGAAATTCCAACAACAACATACCGTTGGAATGTTTCTAACAAAATTATTCCAACGGATATTCCAACAACAATTTAATTCTGAAATGTTTCCGTTGGATATTCTAACGGAAATTCCATCTATAATGTACTATAAGAATTTTTCCTACAATTATTTCAATACTGTTGGAAATATAAATGTGGTAATTCCAATGATAATACCCCCAATAGTATTGCCACTGGAATTAATTTCATTTTTATTCCAACGGAAATCCCATCAACAATGTACCGTTGGAGTTTTTCCAACAATTATTCTAACGGTTGGTAGAGATCGTGCAACTCTGGTCGGTGGCTTTAGGTCAGCTATGATCGTATAACCGCCCTGTTCGCTACATATGTATGGTCGTCTTGAACCGGTGCTCATGAGTTTTGCTTATGGACCGAACATAAATTACTTCTCAAAATCGCTCATGGACTGGACAAAAATTATTTGTGCAAATTTCATAACTCAACAAAATTAAATTAATTATGTTCTTTGGTTGTTTATTATTATTAATCTACCCATTTATATTTTCAATAGTACAAAAATGATTCTTGAATATTTTAGATCCGAAACATAATTAAATAAATAAATATGTTTTTAAATTAAAAAGGTAAACAAATTAAATATTAATTACTTGAGAGGTGTATCAAAATATATAACAATTTTATAAGGAAATTACATAAAAGTTTAATAAATGTATGAATTATGAATCCCTAATTAGTATAAGAGAAATAAAGGTATATTCCTAAGTGTAGATCCCCAAATCAATCCAAATTGAAACCCTATCTCTCATCTCCATTCACACTCCCGTCACTCTCTCTCTCAGCGGCTGATCGCTGCCCGCCTCCCGCCGCCCGCCGCTATCTCCTCTCTCTCAGCAGCCGCCCTGTTCCGCCCCTGGACCGAGACACTGCGCCGCTTCCGCCACTGTCGCAGCCCATCGCCTCTCTCAGCCCGTCGCTGCCACTGTCCCAGCCGTCGCTTCCGCCACTGTCGCAGCCGTCCCTGGTAAGATACAACTTGTTGCCCTAAATTTCTTTTCTAGTTCTCTTAAATCTCTGCCCTGCTGCTGCTTTAGTAGAATTGTTGGAATATTAGCTGGGATATTACCAAGATGAGTGTTTAATCTCATCAATTTCTTTCTGTATTAGATAATTTATACATAATTTGTTAGTCTAACCTGAAAGTAGAAGAAAGTTCACCTGGGGTGGCAACTGGAATGATTTAGTCTCTTCGAGGGGTATTGTTCATATTATATACTTGTACTACTTTAGTGTATTTCGTTACTGTCTGATGAAAATGCATGTGGTGAGTGTATGCTTGGTTCGATATTATCTTGCTCTGTCTTGTAATCATTTTGCTTTATTGATAAATCATCCAGCAAACACTTGAGCATGTAGTCATGTCTGTTTTTCGCCTTTTTTTTTTTTTTTGGTGGAAGAGAAGGATAGGAAAGTGAAAGAGTTGCAAGATAATATAGCTGCTGTTATTGTTGCTTAGCATGTTCTTGATTTGTTCTTCTCCAGAAACTTTTCCATAGCAGATAAACTTCTCCAGTGATCTTAACTCCATATAATCTTCCTCCCGGCATGTGTATAAAGAGGGAATACATGTTCTTAACAATAATAATTCCTGGTCCTAGTAATCCCAAAAGTAAAATCGATGTCTATTTGCAGCCTCTGATTGATGATTTGAAAAGATTATGGGATGAAGGGGTTTTGACATATGATATTTCAAGAAAGCAAAACTTTTGCTTAAAAGCTGCATTATGTTGGACTATCAATGACTTCCCTGCATATGGAATGTTGTCTGGTTGGTCGACGGCTGGTAGATTGGGCTGTCCTATTTGTATGGAAGATTCTAAGGCATTTATTTTATTTGAAAAATGGGAGGAAAACATGCTATTTTGATTGTCATAGACAATTTCTAGCAATGAATCATCCTTTTCGTAAGAATAAGAAGAACTTCTTAAAAGGCAAAGTAGAAATGAGTGTGCCTTCAAGGCGGTACTCAGGAGCTGAAGTTTTTGCGAAAGTATGTGAATTTCCAAAAATCACTAATTCAGGTGGTGGTCATAGTAACTTTGGTTATGGATCCAATCATCATTGGACCAAACGTAGCATCTTTTGGGATTTACCATATTGGTGTGATTTGTTGAATCCACACAACATAGATGTTATGCACACTGAAACCAATGTTTTCCAAAATGTGTTCAATACGGTTATGGATGTGAAAGGTAAGACGAAAGATAACATCAAGGCAAGGATGGATCTTCCTCTATATTGTAATTGTCCGACTTTGGAGCTAGAAGTAAGTGGTTGTGGAAAGACAGTGAAGCCAAAAGCACAATACACTTTGAATATCCATCAAAAGAGAGGAATATGTGAGTGGGTACAGAGTCTGAAACTTCCAGATGGATATGCATCTAACTTAGGAAGATGTGTTGATTTGAGATCTTGCACCTTATAACATATGAAATCTCATGATTGTCATGTGTTTATGGAAAGATTGATCCCAATTGCATTCAGTTGCTTGCCAACTCCAATTTGGGAAACTTTAACAGAGTTGAGCTATTTTTTTCGAGATCTATGTTGTCCTGTGTTAGACACACATAGACTTGAAGCCATGGGGAAGAATGTTCCTATCATCTTATGTAAGCTAGAGAAGATCTTCCCTCCAGCTTTCTTTGATGTAATGGAACATTTACCCATACACTTGGTTTATGAAGCTACGGTTGGTGGTCCTGTACAATTTCGATGGATGTATCCATTTGAGAGATACTATTTTCATATTAGAGTCATATCAAAGTTAATTTAAATATCAATGTATATAATCAATAACATTATTTCTTTAGGTTTTTACACAGTCTTAAAAAGAAAGTTAAGAACAAAGCTCGTGTGGAAGGTTCTATTTGTGAGGCATATATGCTTGAGAGACTTCTACATTTTGTTCACATTATTTTGAGTCTCATGTCCAAACAAGAAATCGAAGAGTTCCTCGGAACGATGATGGTGGATTATCACTTGAAAATCCACCATTTTCTGTTTTCAATCATCCTGGCCGTCATAAGGGGGCATTTAAGAGTCGTTATCTAAATGAAGAAGAAATTGCAGTAATTTCTTTATATGTTCTCTTAAATTGTCCAGAAGTTGAGCCATTTTATAAGTAAGTTACATTTCAAATATATAATTACTTTCACATTTCAACCTTTACAATTGCTTATATTTGATTTCTATCCTAACTATTCCAGCATATATGTGGAATCATTACATACACAACACCCAAATCTTAGCAGTTTTGAAGTCAATAAACAAATCGAATTGCACTTTGTAGATTGGTTCAGGACATATGTAAGTTTTTTTGCTTACACAAATATTATATATATGAAACTATTTATTCACTTATTACAACGGTATGAATTGGTGTTTCTTTACGGTGTGTTTTTATTAGGCACATTACCCTGACAATGGTGTAGAAGATCAATTTTTGTACAATTTAGCATGGGGTCCATTCCATCGTGTGCAGACTTTTCCTGTGTATTTTGTGAATGGTTATTGTTTTCACATATCCACTTGGGCACAAAATAGGAAGACCAATAATTCAGGAGTCGCTCTTACTGGAGAAGAGACGGTATATCATGGGATTGTTCAGGAAATGATTGAGATAGAGTATCCAGGAGAACAAACTAAAAGGTTAACACTCTTCAATTGTAAATGGTTTGACCCTTCGTCCATGGGCACAAGGACTTGCCCCAAGTATGGAGTTGTTGAAGTAAAATCAAATAGAAGATACAGGGGTAAAGATACATTTATATTTGCTCAACAAGCTGAGCAAGTATATTATACACCTTACCCCAATCCTACTCCAAATAGAAAAGATTGGCTTGTGGTGATTAAAACTAAAGCAAGACAAACGATTCAATCACCAGATGCTCCATATCAAGATGATGATGGTTCTCACCTCAATTAAGTGTCTGATCAGGATGATGATGATCTTACATTAAGGGATTTCAATAGCAGAGGTGAGGAAATTGATAATATTGCAAGTGCATCCAATGTTGATCATGATGATGAAGTTGAAGGGCATGTTGAAGAAGAAGATGGAGAAACATCATATGAAACTGAAGACTCCGATCATGATGAAAACACTTTTGATTATTATGAATGCAGTGATTGATTACTAAGGTGTTTATTATTGAGTTCTTGATGCAATATTTATGTAGTATGATGTGATGCAATACTTTAATTTAACTTGAACATTAACTTTATCATGTTTGTTGTCAATATGTAGATGTTAGGAAAAGGTGAACGTGGTGGCTTTTGAGGGCGATATAGAAGCAGTAGTTCAAACACCAGCAGATACAGAGGTAGAAGCATAAGCAAAGGAGCTATCAATCGTCCCACTCATCCCACATCAACGAACCTGAACGATCACTCACCACCTGAGAGAGAGCTTTAGAGAGCCCCTACACAATCTGAGAGAGCTCCTACACAATCTAAGAGAGCTCCTATACCATCTGACAGACCACCCCTGATTACTTCTACTCCATTTGAAGGATCATTTGAGAGATCTCCGAGTCCATTTGAGAGAGCATCTGGGCCTGCTCCATCTGAGAGAGCATCAGAGAGGCCCCCTAGGAATAGCTCACTACAGTCGTCTGATCTACGTTCCGCTGAGGGTTCTTTATCTGCAGCAGCAAGTGCATCATCAGGGTGTGGATCAACCGTCAGTAAGTTGTTGATACGACCAAATGGAGATGAGTATGATTTTCTAACTATTTACATTTTAACATAAGTTGATGTTAAATATTTTATTTACATTTTTAGCAAGTTAACTATTTACTTTTTCTTATAAGTTATAAGTAAATTATTTATGTAACAGGTTCTTTCCTCCGAAAGCAGTTAAGCATATCACCACAGTCATCAAATCTAAGTACGAACAACCATGGCTTGGTTGGAGTGAAATCCCCGAGAATGTGAGGAACATGTGGTTTATACAGTTTCAGGTGATATCATTAGCTTATGATTTGATTAATTTGAAAAAGTTTGTTATATTATATTACAATCTAAATTAATATTGGTTTTTGAGTAGAATTACTGCAGATGGGATCCTGAACATGAAGATGATATAAAGCGGATATGGAAAATGAAAACTCCATCTCTTATCCGTTCAAGCTTGGCAGATATTCGTAGAAAGAAATCAAAGGGGAAATGGATACCTGCCTCGGTCCTTGAGGCACTTCAAACCAAATGGAACACAGATCCCAACTTCATCAGCATGTCTGAGCAAAACAAGAAGAATATATCAGTTAATAATGATGGTTGTCTGAATAGAGGTGGTGCTATTTCTATTTCTGAGCACATAAGAAGATTGGTAAGTGGTTTTAAGTTAAGTTTTATTTTTAATGAAGATTTAATTTAAATAGATATTAATTGTGTGAATAATTTAGGGAATTGAGTTAGGTAGAGATGCTACCGTCCCTGAGGTTTTTTTAAGGCTCAATTATGATGAGGAAACTGGCGAGTGGCGAAATTCGAGAGCCGAGGGAGTTTATGTAAGTATCTCTATACTCTGATAATCAAATTTTTAACTTGTGGATATTAGTATGATACATTTGTTTACATTTATTAATAGATTTTCTATGCTAAAAAAAACTTCATTTCATACCTATTTGAAATTATATGCAGAACAAGTACAAGTCGTTGAAGGCTACTAGACTATCTGAAGGTGTGAATGAAGCTGACATCGATGATTCTACTGTCTTTTATGAGGCCAATGGAGGGAAAAACAAGAGAGGCAGATCTTATGGGTTTGGATTAGAAGCAGCTTTTTATACAGTTAATTCGAGATCCAATGCAAGAAGTAAGACCACTCACCCTACTAATGATGAAGTTCAAGTGTTACAATCTCGTTTGAGTGCTGTTGAGAGTGAGTTGGCTTCCTTTCGTAGTCTTTTTGCGAAGTTGAATAATGGATCTCTCACCCCTTCTACCTTTTCTATAGACGTGCATCCCCCTTGTGAAGGTGAAAATGTAGCTAATGTTGATGAAGTTGTGGGTAATGAAAATGAGGATGATGGAGACATGGGTATTGATGATGATGATGATTTTTAGAATATGTTTATGTTATGAAGTTTAGTTTTTTCCTTTTGTTAGTGACGAGTATGGTGAAGGGTGATATTGATCATGTTTAAAACTTATTTTATGTGGTGACATCATTTTGGATGTGTTGATGTGTTTAAGACTTCTTGATGTTGATGATGTTTAAGACTTATTGTTGATGATGATGTTTAAGACTTAGCTTGTATTTTGTTCAATGTTTACATTATTTGTATTACCATTATATAATTTCTTTCTATAGGTACAAAAAATAGTTATACAAAATTCCAACGACAGATTTCAATGTTAAAATTACCGTTGGAATTACCGTTGGAAAATCTCCGTCGGAATTTTTTCCAACGGAAACGAACCATTGGAATTTTAAATCTCAGCCAAAAATTCCAACGGCAAACTACCGTTGGAAATGCCGTTGGACTTTTTTTCCAACGGAAAAAAACCATTGGAATTTCAAAATCTCAACAGAAAATTCCAACGGAAAACTACCGTTGGATACACCGTTGGAACAATTTCCAACGGAAACGAGCCATTGGAATTTCAATTCTCAACAGAAAATTCCAACGGAAAAACACCGTTGGAAACGCCATTGGAATTATTTCCAACGGAAACGAGCCGTTGGAATTTAAAAATGTCAACCGAAAATTCCAACGGTAAAATAGCGTTGGAATCACCGTTGGACATATTCCAAAAGTAAATTACCGTTGGAATTATCATAGGAAAAGGCGTTGGAATTTTTGTATAGGAAAAAAATTCCAACGGTAAATTACCATTGGAATTACCGTTGGAATTCGTTTGCCGTTGGAATTTCCCTTGGAATTTTGAAATTCCAACGCCCACTTTTCCAACGGGGCAAATTCCGTTGGAATTACCGTTGGAATCACGAATTCCAACGGAAAAACAGCAGATTCCAACAGATTTTGTGCCGTTGGAATTTGACAGTTTTCTTGTAGTGTGAGCAATGCAAACAAATGAAATTGGGCATATATTTCCAAAATACAGATATCTTGTAGCTTGTAGCTTCCATATCTTGTACCAATTCTTAGATCATATGAACTTTTAGAGTAATAGTTGTTGCATGAACTATTAAATAAATAGTTCAATTTCATATAACTATTTTGAGTTGAATGTTTATTTTGTATATTTGAATTTCAATTAATATATAATAATTATTAAATGTTGCTAGAACTTGTAAAAGACAACGCTGAAAATAGACTACGACAATAGTTTCAAAAATGTTGTAATAAGGGTCTATGACAACGGCTTCAAAAAACCGTTGTCGTAGGTTTCTAAGACAACGGTTAAAACCGTTGTCAAAGCGTTGTCGTAAGTAGAGAAGACAACGCTTCTTTAGAGCAACATACCTATGACAATGGTGAAAAACCGTTGTCTATGAGCGTCCCAACCGTTGTGGTAGGTATCTAAGACAACGGTTAAAAACCGTTGTCTGTGAGCGAAATTTGCTGACCCCCTACGACAACCATGGCTACGACAACGCTGCTTTCAGGCCTACGACAACGGTTTTTAACCGTTGTCTATGTGCGAAATTCTTGTAGTGTGATCTCCAAGAATCACCGGAGATCACCAACGAATGAAATCCTACAATGATTTTGTCTCCACCGTAATCTGCACATCATATTCACGAAAAACCAAAAATGTAGTCACAAAATAGAATCATTTAAAACAAAACAAATCATCAGAATGAAACAAAACAAATCATCATATATATATATATATATATATATATTTTAACATAATGTGGTTTCCCTGTGATAGTACATAAAAGTGTACATTTGAAAGGCAACCAAGACAAGAATTTGCATTTTTCATTCTTGTCAAAAAAGTAAGTAATGCAGCACGTAATATAATATTTAGAGCATGATTCAAATAAATTCCCTTAAAAGATATTTAATTTCATGAGACAAGTTAATCTACTATACATAACTTAAAAAAATAGTTTTGTGTTACCAAATATTGACAAGATAAATTTCATGTGGTTTCCCTTTCGTTTTTTGTAAGATAGTTTTGGTCACCGAATCATTAAATATAAAGGGATTGACTAGACATAATTAAATAAATACTCCATGTTTAATAAAATAAGAAATAAGATGAATTGCACACACACACATAATATATGCCTAATGAAGTAAATTAACTAATCACAAAGTAAATCATGAAAAAGCAGTGAATTAGAGAAGCGTAAAAATGTGGAAAACAAAGAAATTAAGTAGTGATAATGTAATATTGGAAGTGAGGGCACATGATGTCTTGTAATAATAAACATCGATTTGATAGTGGACTTCAGCAATAAAGACAATGTGCGTAGGTTAAGTGGATATTTCATAAATGCTACTCATAATTATATAGTGGCTAAATTTGACCACCTAAATTAGTGTCTACATTGCATCTCTATTACACTTTTCATTGTGCATGCATGCCCAAACTCTCTAACCATGCAATATATACATTTCAACTTATATAATTGGTGGCATAGTGATTTGTAGCTAGCTAGGCCCAATGAAATTAAATTACAATACATAACTACTTAGGATATCCACAATGAATTAATGCAGTTAATAACATCCACCTCATCTCCAAATTACTTAGAATATAATGGAAAAAAGGGTGAAAAAGGTAAAAAAAGAAAGGAAGAAAAACTTTGGATCATGAAATCGACCTTTCCTACACACTATCGAAGCTTCTAATGCCCTCATTGGAGTAAAGAGGAGAAAATTATCTTTTTTTTCCCAAACATAACCATATTCTTCCATGGAAATAAGTTTTGTGGGAATCTGTATACTTCTACTTTATTTAAACTTCCACTTATCATCAATAACACCCTTAAAAAAAGTCATGGCAGATGAACTTATATGGTCTTAGTATAGAACAAATGATAACATGATTTAGATGTTATTTAATCAATCAATGAAGGTGCATAGAGTTATAACATCAAAAGTAGTATAGAAGACATCAAGATAATGATAGCAAACAAATATTAATTAATGATCTAACTCCACAAAAATTTGAAGCAAAATTTATCGTATCGGCGAATGCAGATCTGCGGCCGAAAATTGAGGTGTGGGGGAGGAGGCGGCGGCGCCGAGGGCTGGAGGCGGCGAAGCTGAGGGCTGGAGGCAGCGCTGTGAGGTCTTGGCAGAGGCTAAGAACTGACGTGAGCCGCAAGGTCGACTTATTAACTGAATCGGCTTGGCAGCGACGGCAAGGGACACTGGCGGCAACAATGACGGCTGAGGAGGGGTGGAGGCGGCGCTGCGAGGCCTTGGCATAGGCTAAGAACCGACGAGCTCGGCGAGGTTGGCTCTTGACTCAATCGACTTAGCAACGGCGGTGAGGGACACTGGTGGCGATAGTGATGACTGAGGAGGGTTGAGGGAGGAAGCGGCGGTGGCGAGGGCTGGAGGCGGCACTGTGAGGCCTTGGCAGAGGCTAAGAACTGACTGGCTCGGCAAGGTCGACTCTTGACTCAATCGACTTGGCAACGGCGGCGAGGGACACTGGTGGCGACAGTGACGGCTGAGGAGGGGTGGGGGAGGGGGCGGCGGGGGCGAGGGCTGGAGGCGGCGCTGCGAGGCCTTGGCAGAGGCTAAGAACCGACGGGCTCGATGAGGTCGACTCTTGACTCAATCCACTTGGCAACAGCGGCGAGGGACACTGGCGGCGGTGAGGGCTGGAGGCGGCGCTGTGACGGCAACGATGTCGACTGCGGAGGCATGGGGAGGAGGGAGGGATTTAGGGTTTTCAATTTCAATTTGTGGATAGAATAAATTTAATTTAACTTAATCTACAACAACGCTATTATGATATTACGACAACTCTAAAAAGTTACTGTTGTCTTAGGGTACAATGACTACGTCTCTACGACAACCTCGTATTATAAGCATTGTCTTAGGGCACAATAACTACGTCTTTACGACAACCTCATATCGTAAGCGTTGTCTTTGGGCTCAATTTTAATCTAAGACTACGCATCTACGACAACCTCAAGTCACCACCGTTGTCTTAGGGCTCAATTTTACCCTACGACTTCACCTCTACGACAACGCCAACGAAAAACCCTTGTCTATGAGAGCATTTTTGCACTCTACGACAACGGTTTTATCTACGACAACGCCAATTTAAGCTACGACAAGGGTTTTTTGACAAAACACATGTCTTAGGGGTGTAGTCTATGAGAGAATTTCTTGTAGTGAGAGTTCACATGGTTCAAGCTCTCTAACTAATTTGAGAAATTTTAATCTACTGGTTTAACTTAAAAAGGAAAAAAATCTTTGATTGCCATTTTCCAAGGATACTTCGGTCTTCTAAATAAAAAGTGGCTAAAAATTATAGTATTTTCCAAGAATAACAAAAATTTGTCTTGTAGGTAAAAATTGCTACATTTTCCAATTTTCCAATTTTGGTCATCTAAGTTTTAATTTTTTTTAAATTTCAATCCTTTTTAGTCGAAACTTTCAAAATTGCTGACATAACAATTGGAAAAACTAACGTGGCCGCTTGAAATCTGATGTGCGCGCCATCCAAATTACGGTAGCAACTTTGCAAGTTTTGACAAAAAAATATTGAAATTGGAAAAAATTATAACATAAATGGCTAAAATTAAAAAACAAATACTTAGTTGTTAAAAAATGAAAAAGTCTCGGTATTGAAATTTAGCCCTAGTTTTTTAATGATAGAGAGGGTAGAAATAAAAATAGGGTTTGCTAGTGAATATGGCATGTATGAAACTAAGTTGATATCCCATCCCCAAAGTCATTGCTAGCTGCATATGCAAACACCTCCCCACCCCATATTTTGAGCGAGCATGTTTTAACTTCACAAGTATGAAGAGCTAAATACATATAGTTACATCATGTTTCAAACCATCACAACATTGAAGTACACATATATATAGTTAGTGGATCGATCTTGAAATGGGGGATCTATCAGTGTCCATAGCCACAGAAGTGGTGAAGTTCCTGCTGCAAAGCCTGACGCAGCTGATCCGAGAGCAAGCTCATCTGATCAGAGACGTGAAAAACCAGGTGGAGATGCTGGAGAAGAACATTCTTCTGTTGAAAGACTTTCTGGTAGACTCTACCATGTTGCCTGCAAAGGACATCGTAATAAGAAGCCTGATTCGCGACATACGAGAGCATGTTTACGAAGCAGAAGACGCGGTCGACTCTTTCAACCAAACCCAACCAAACATAAAATAATAATTATTATTTTATTTTTTATTAAATACATAATTTTTTTAATTAATATTCATTATATTTAAAATGTACAAAAAATACAATAAATAATTTAATATTCTAAATCTATAAATATATTAAGAAATACACTCTCATGGATTCACATCGAAGCCATAAAAGTTGTTATTAAAGCAACCTTCAAAGAAGGAATTGATTCGTCACTCAATCTTGCAATCATTGACAAGCGAATCTCAGATCTCAAGGATTCATACATTGGGCTTGTTACAGGAAATTTGTGTGCAGGAAAATCGGCATTCAATGTCTATCCAAGAATTGTATACAATCTGGGAGATCGAGATTTCAACCGAGTCTTAACCCTTCATCAAGATTTCAAAAGAATTGATTTGATGAAAGAAGGGAATAGACCCACTCAATCATCTATAAGATTTCCTACGCTCTCTCGAATACACATCACTCAAATGTATTCTTGAGAAAGGAATTTATCGAAGTTCCAAGAATATTTGAGGACTTCGCCAGGATGGTTCTACCAGAACTCATAGAATCTCTAACCATAAAGGAGATCGATATGAGGATTCAAGATCAACCCGTCTTCAACAAGAGCCAAAGTCTTAGAATTGAGCCAAGGCGAATGTCTTTCCAACAAGATAGGCTAATGAGCAGTAGCCGTTGGGAGGAGATTAGACGAAGCACAACCCAGCGAATCCCAGATGTTTTCAAAACACAAGGAGAGCTGAAGTGTCCGGAAGGATGGAGAGGAGTTGAAGTGGTATTCAACATTACTCAACGGGACAATATATTCCCTTGTAATGTATTATATTATCTCCAACAACCGATAGTCGGAAAGTTTCAAGGAAGCCTGAAAATGGGTGACATCGAATTGACTATCGAAAGAGTTGCTGGAAAGATCCCAGATCAACTGATACTTGGGATCGAATTTCTCGAGGATCACAGATCTTGGGAAAGATTACAAAATAGAATGGAGTTCACAATGGACGAAAAAAGATACAGAATCAGATGACCACCAGTCCATTCTCCATATACATTTCTATCGGAATGATATATGATGATACAAGGCCGAATATTTCACCACCTATATCGATTCAGGTGCCGGAATATGTACTGCAAAGAAGGAGGTTTTCCCTAAAGAAATTGGAGAAGATCTACCAGCTATCGCAGGAAGAGATTTCTCTAAAAGGATTCTTATCCTTAATAGAGGAATCAAGCAAGCGGAAATCATGATCGGTGGTGCAGGTGGTACCCCATGGTACAAAGTCAAGACACCACCCATCTACTTCCATGATACATAAGCGGATGTGTTGTTAGGTAACAATTTCCTACAAACATTCAAGCATTTTACACAGGAAAATGAGACAAGAAGACTTATTTTCACAACACTATATGATCATAAGATTATTGTCCAAAGATTACGAGAGGCATTCTACAGAAAAATGTCTATCACGTTTCGCAGCAAGCTTGGTGATGAAGCCAAACTTCGACGTCCAAAAATGGCGGATAAAAGGAGATTTGGCGATGCACTTTTATCCTATCGGCAATATGGTAAAAAAGATACCAAGGGATGGGATAATCACTTGTATTCATTCAGGATACAAAAGGAAGAACAAGTACCTCTAGAGGTAATTTCAGAATTACGAAAAAGCCTATTGGAGAATTCATCGAATGGGATTTCCATTGATGAACAGATTTCACTCGAGGATATCATGACGAAAATCCAAAGAAATTATAATGAAAATCCTTTGGCATGGTGGAACAATAACGAGCCCAAAGCATCCTTAAAGGTGAAACCCGGATAGGAACATGAGTTCGTAAGATTCAAGCCAATCCTTATGAACCAAGAGGATCATGAGGATATGCAGAAGATACTTAAGGAACATCTGGACCTTAAATTGATCTCACCAGGAGTTTCTCCATACAGCAGCCCGGGATTCCTTGTAAGGAATCATGGAGAAATCAAAAGAGGAAAGCCAAGACTTGTTATTAATTACAAAGGGATTAATGACATCTTGGAGTTCGATAGATACTACATCCCGAGTAGAGAACACCTAGTCAATTCCATCAAAGGTGCCAAGGTATTCTCTAAATTCGATTATAAATCTGGATTCTATCAGATTAAGATGGAGGAAGAAAGTAAGAAGTTTACAGCTTTCTCTACACCACAAGGACATTATATCTGGAACGTGATGCTCATGGGATTGGTAAATGCACCCCAGATATATCAAAGGAAGATGGATAATCTCTTCAAAGATTATTTTAGTTTCATGTTCGTGTATATCGATGATATACTCATCGCATCCAAGAACGTGAAAGAACATCTCAAGCATTTGGAAATATTCTCAGATGTTTGTCACAAGGAGGGATTAGTGCTTTCCGAGAAGAAGGCAGTAATTGCTACAAGACAGATCGAATTCCTTGGAATTAAGATCGACGAATCTGGAATCATCCTGCAAAGCCACATCATGGAAAAGATACAAGGATTTTCAGATACCCTCAAGGACAAGAAACAACTTCAGAGTTTTCTTGGATTTGTTAACTTCGCCGAAATGTTTATTAACAATCTGGCACACTACAGGAAGGTGTTTAGCCCATTACTGAAAAAAGACGCAATATTCAAATAGGAAGATGAACACCAAGAGGAGATTAAGCAACTTAAGGAGGTTTGCCAACAACTTCCGAAACTTGCTATACCCCAAGACGAGGATGAACTGGTTCTCTACACAAACGCCAGTGATCATTGGTGGGCAGAAGTTCTTATGAAGGCTACACCAAGTGGAGAAGTGCCATGCAGATACTGTAGCGGTTTATTCACAAACAGTGAAGCAAATCGATGGCATATCAACTAAAAGGAGTTCTTCGCAGTCAGAAAGACTTTCAAAAAATGGCATTTATTCTTACTTGCTAAGAAGTTCATCTTGAAGATTGATAATTCGAGTGTCAAAGCTTTTTTGAAAAACAAAATTGAATCTAAACCAGAAAAAGCTAGGATCCTTAGATGGCAGGCTGAATGTCAATATTATAATTACGATATTGTCATTGTGCAATCTCATGAAAATGTTCTTGTAGATTTCTTGACACGAGATGGAAGGACATCGCTAACGAGGTCCTCAAACGAGTTAGGCATCTCAGGGAAAACCTGGAGAGCCTAGAACGAGGCTTTGGTGCTTTATGTATCAACGCAGAAGTCGCTGGACGACTTCAACAGGCTGATCAGAGATCTGTCTTTGGTCTAATACGAGCATGCCAGTACGCACACGGATAATTGTTCACGGTGCTACAGGGGCCTATTCTCTAGGCTGCATCTCCAACGGTGCAAAAGAGAGAAACAAGAGAACGGGTCTCTAATCCGGAAGTTATGGATTCAAATACCATAACTGAGAGTTCTGCGGATGATGCATTCCTTGAGGATGCACCAACTGTGGCAAAAGTTGATGCTCCGGTGTCAAAACTCGAGTCTTCAAATCAACCTAGCACCTCTGGGGTAAAAGAGAGAGAGTTGGACCTTAGGCCACAAACTGGCAAACTAAGGTTCAAACTAACGAGTATAAAGTTTCCCCTATGCAGATTTACCAAAGGCAATGGGAGAAGATGATCACAAGAAAGGGTATCAACCCATAAAGGACAATTGTAGATATCTCTAGAAAATACCCAAGAGTTTGGATGAGACCAGAAAGTTATCCAAACGAAGTACAGGAATGGTATAACTTTGGAGCTCTGGCTTCAATCGATACCGTTTCACCAGGATTCCCCGAAATTTTGAAACTACCGAAATGGATTGGGGAAGCAGTGCACGAGACTTGGGCCAATAATCCACATTTGGTGAGAGGAGATATTCTGGAATTGTATTTCTTTAGTGCAGCTCTAGAACCAGCAAATGAAGGTTTTCATGAAGCCTTTCATTTCATCAAACTAAGGAGACCAGATGGAAATGCCTTGAAAAACATCAAGACGACTGCTCCGGAGGATACTCCAATTTTGGTAGGAGCATTTTCAGAAGACGAGACTTTTACCCGATGAGCTTGGGGACTCTGGATTTGTCTAAATGAGATGGACAAAGTCAAGTATCCCTTCAAGTTCTTTCAAAATTCGGCAAATGGATCATTCATGCTGAATTCCATGACAGGAACAACCATAGGCTTTGCAGAGGACCTTTTCGAAACAAAGAGAAGGGTCCTTTGGAAAAACAAGCTTCCGGTAAGCAAAGAGACATACCGGAAATTCTGCAATATGGCGCATGTAGGCCGATGGACAGATCACGTCTGCTAAGCATGCCCAAATCAGAAAGAGCCCGAGTTTGGGAAAGGGTTCCGACCCAAACCCATCGACGAGAGCAAGGGGCAGAGAAGGACAAAGGGCCTGCCCAAAAGAAAAGTTACCCACGGGGACCACGAAGGCCAAATTTCTAAGATTCCCCGACAAAGGTAACATGAGCTGAGTCACGCCCCACAAGCACCACATGGGATAAAAAGTCAAGGGAAAAAAAAGTTGATTTCTCGACAACAATCACATGTGATGAAGAAAAGCTGGCAAACACTAACTCAGTAGAGGTCTCCACTCAGAAAAAAGGACAGCTGGCTTAAAACGAGTTTGGAACCACACTTCAAGTCCAGATTCTTGCCTATAAATAGGCAAGGCAGAAGGAAGCTAATGACATCAACAATTCTCCATAGCTTTCTTCAGAATAAAACATCCTTGTTAATTCTAAGTTTTCTTAGTTTTTAGTTTATGTGTTTATGAGTTACAGTCTTCTCCATGAGAAACTGATCTAGTATTCTCCTCCCAAAAGGAGATTACAGATATGTAATAAATACTTTTTAGTTCTTAATAAGAAAGAGGTTTTTGCTTCAACGTGTTTCCGTTTGATCTGTTCATCCTTTGGAAGGATCACCTTGTACACCTGGTGTAGGAAACAAGTCAAGGTTGTGCTAGGCAGTTGCTGAAGGAGCTGGATAACTTGCAAACCATCTTCCCTGAGGGTTGAAGTTGAACAATGAGGAGCTGTTCGTAAAAGGGTTTGGGGGCAGTACTTTTCCAGCTGGTGGTATTGCAAACCATCTCACCCGTTTGCTGTTCTGGTCAAAGAAAGGTATGAATTCCAACGGATTAATTAATTTTACGGAAGCATGTGGGACCTGATATTAAATCGAATTAATGAGGATTTTGGTAAAATAAATCATGTGGTGAGGAAGATGAAAAATTTTGGTTGCAAATATATATATTTTGGAAGTTTGTGAAATTTGGAAGGTTGTGAAAAGGTCAAAAGGAATAATTGTAGTTGTGGTGGTTAAAGACAATTATTTATGTTTTGTGGTAGAAAAGTATGTATTGTTATATTGAGTATTATAAAAGGATAAATGTTATAGATATTGTGGTATAGGTGGATATTCACTCATATATATCTATTACCTATATAAAAGTATGAATATTTCTTACAAAATATGTATTGTCTAATATATTCTTATTAAAAATTATAATTTAAGGTTATAATCATAATTTAGGATATCCATATACTTATATAATTTATATTACATATTTAATCCAAAATCATATAGAGTTCTATTATAAGTAAGACTTTAATATAATATGGATCATATATCCTCATAAAACATTATTATTTATGGTCATGATAGTAATTTTATAGAGTATGGATATATATTCCTTGCAAAATATGGATAGACTCATAAATCTTTATTAAAGATTATAATTTAAGGTTATAATAGTAATTTAAGATATCATACTTAAATAATATATATTTCATATTTAATCCAAAATCACATAGGACTCAAATCTAATATGGATCATATCCTCATAAAACATTATTATTTACACAAAAACTCATGTGAGACGATCTCACGGATAGTTTCCGTAAGACGGATCCTTATTACCCATGAATTGGACCCATATCCACAAATTTTCACATGAACTACTAAGTATGGGTTATGGGTTGACCCGTCTCACAAAAAAAATCCGTGAGATGATCTCACACAAGACATACTCATTTATTTATGGTAATAATAGTGTTTTAACAGTTTTTTTTATATGTGATCAAATTGCACGTGTGATGTCGTATATGGAGGAAAATTTTAATTTGTTTTTTTTTGTTTTTTTTTTTTTTGAGTGTTGTTTATTTAAATTTAGGAAAATTAGGGAGAACAACAATGGTGAGATAACACACTTTGATAGTGCATTGTGTTTCCTTCATTACTTTGGATTTGGAAACTTAAGTAAAGTATTTAAATAGAATGACTATTAATTATGCATTCATTTAAATACAATGTGTATAATGAACAATTTGAATGCAAAAAAAAGAAAGAAAGAAAGAAAGAAAAAAACCAATCATCTGAATATAAGACTATTTTCATCTAATATTGATAAACTCGATCATGTCTATATTTATTTTGCTGCTTTAAATCTTATAATACTTTGCTGCCCTAAATCTTATGAGTATTGTTCTTATGCACCAGTTGCATGGATCTAGATCCATGCAACTGGGCGCCCATGGGTCGGGTCGGGTCGGATCCGACCCGGATTTGCGCCCAAGTTTGTTTTCATTTTTAATTTATGCGATAACCTTCATGTTATACGCGTATAACATTTATGTTATATGAGTATAACCTTTTCATACAAATATCATAACTTTTAAGTTGATATACTTAGACTTTTTTCAATATAAAATGTAAGTTAATATAGTTGAAAACCTTTATGTTATGATAATATAACATTTATGTTATCTTGACGTAACTTTTATATATGAATATCATAACCTTCATGTACTTAAAGAATAACATAAATATTGTGTTAATATAACATAAAAGTTAATATTATTATGCGTAAATGTTACGTTATTACAACTTAACTAGTACTCGCACCCGCGCGATGCGCGTTTTGTGATATAATGTTGGTAAATATTAATTATTTTATAATATAGTGTAAGTATTTTTAGTATATAAAAGGCAATATAATATTTAATAACTAAGAAAAGTATAAATTTGCTTAAAACAATCCAATTCACAACAATATATTGATATTATACACATTCAATTCACTAATCTATGGTTAATACTAAAAACAAAAGTATCAATATCATGATCTTCAAGTCAAAATTGAAAATCTACTTGTAAAGTTTGTAAGTTTTTAAAAACTTCTTTATACACAACAATTATAGACGAAACATTTTTTTTATCATCTGTGTTACAACTAATATCTTCAGTCACTTAAATTAAATATACTAAAAAAACTAAAAAAAATTACGAATTAAATACATGTGTGATTTCAATTATTTAAATTAAATACATGTGTGTGAGTATGTATATATATAAACATTACACAATAAAATTAGAAATTTTACTTAGGAACTTGATGCAAGCACGGTCAATTATATATTTTAAACCTTTTATTTCAAAATAAATTGAATTAGATTTTTTTAATTAATATCGCTTAACATCGAAGATGACAGATAATTATTCTTTTATAACGTAAATTAATTGATATAGTACGACATTGATCATTACAATTTAAGTTCTACACAGAATCAAAATGTAGTAGTAGTCTAAGATCATGATGATGACAATATAATTAGAAACTAAGCATATAATTTAAATAATCAGGTGAGCCATATAAATTTAAAACATGCAATCTCATATAAAAATATAAGAAGTCCTAAGTGTAAAGTAAAATGCTACAATTTTATTTGATTATGAGATATTGATAATTTAAAAAATATTTAAGATGACATATAATTCAGACTAAATACATATTATATATACATATATGTGTATACACACATCTTTAATAGTGTTATATTTATTTATTAATTTATATTATTATGGTATAAATTATCCCCATGCAAATTAATATTTATTATTGAAATTATTGTTTGAATATCTATTGTTGATTTTTAATAAAATTTTTAATAAAAATTAATTTAATTAAAATCGATAAAATGAGAATAAATTAATTCAATATTTATATTATTAGATTAAATGGATTAAATAGTAAAAAATGCAAAATAAAAAAAATTGTTGATGGGACACTTACCAATATTAATTTAAAAAATACTTAGAATTTCACACTAAATACACGCATCTTTAATAGTGTTACACTTATTTATAATTTATATTATATTAAATATGATACAATTATCCCCAAACAAATTAATATTTATTATTGAAATTGTTGTTTGAACATTATCTATTGTTGGTGTATAAGAAATTATTCAATAAAAAATAACTTAATTTGTATTAATAAAATAAGAATAAACTAATACAATATATATGTTATAAATTGAATGGATTAAATAATAAAAAATACAAAATAAAAATATTGTTGATGTGACATTTTTTTGTTGAGAAAATAGAATTTCTGTAAATATCTCAAATATTTCCTCTATTATTAAAGTATAGAAATATATAGATAAATTTATTTATTTACTTTTTTTTTTTGAGTTCCTATACAATAGATATAAAATTAAATGTATTAAATATTAATATTTATGTATTTGTTTATTGATAAATTGAAAATAAAAGTTATTAATGATTGCTTAGAATGGAAATATATAATAAATGTGACATTTATTGTAGCTATTTTTGACAGAATATTCTGCTTTTATATATATATAGATGTTTTAAAAGATATTAAAACCTTAAAATTATATACTTAGAATTATTTCAATCATGTAATATAACTGAAATTTTTTATATTATTATAACTTAACATTTATGTTATATTGATATAACCTTTATATACAACTATCATAACCTTTGAAAAATATAAAGGTATTTTATTATAATATAAAAGTTAAATTATTATAACGTTAAGGTTGAGTTATTATAACATAAAGGTTTAAGAGGTAATATATATTTATCTTACTCTATAAAATATTAAACTATCAGGATAGAAAGGTTATGCGAATATACTATAAAGGTTATGTGAACATAACGAAAAGGTTAGACGAAATAACTAAAAGGTCATTGAGCGAAATTAGGGTTTGAGCGTGATTTACGGGCGCGTGGGGGCGCGTTCCGAGCGTGATTTTCATCTTCCGGGTCATATGACCCGGATTGCAGGGGTCATGACCCATGCACTTGGTGTATAGAAATAATTGTGAAGTCTTATTTATTTTACTTTCTATCTAAGCGCTCCTATTTATTTTTCTACGCTAAATCTTATTATAATTATTTCTATCATGTGTACAAAATAGGGTCTCTTGTGCAGGTGCATCCGTCCCAACCCACATCTTTTCTTTTGTCATGCATGTTTTTCATTTAGTTTTTGGCCTTGATCTTTATAGTATACTATACATACCTCTACGTTATGTCAGTCATACCGTTATGTTATATTAGTTATACTTTTATGTCCAAATTTCATATTCTTAGTGCATTACTTTAACTTTAAAAACAAAACTACTGACCTTTATGCTATGTTACTCATACATTTATGTTATATTAGTTATACATTTATATACAAATATCATACTTTTATGTAATACTTTAATTCAAAAAAAAAAAAATTGGCACAATTTATACATGTATACCTTATTATTTACTCTTTTATATGATAGTATGTATACATTTATATAAACATAATTGTACATTTTTTTAATATATGAAGGTACAACTAACTTAACCACAAGGTGTGTCTAAAATAACTAAGAGATATAAATAATATAAAATGGTTGTTAAAAACAAAAAAAAAAAAAGCTTAGGTATGGCTAAAAACTCTAAAGGTGTGACTAAATAAACCTAAGGTGCAATGTGCATGTTGTTTTATCTTTATTTTGATTTGTAGTATCCTGATGTTCATGTGTGTTAAGAGTTTGTTAATATGTACTCACCCACGTACACATAATAAGCTATTGTATTTACATTTTTATGAAATAAACCTTTTACATATATCTTAGAATTAAAAAACTATTTCATGAAACATAAATATAATAACTTATTATATATGTGTGTGTGAAAAATAATTATTCAAATATACATGTAATTATTAATAATAATTAATATTTATGTTGTATTTAAATATAGAGATTCAAGTTGTATTTAAATTAAAAAATAATATCCCTAATATCATAGTGAAATTGTTATCTAATAAATTTAGTTGTTTAATAGTTTAGTCTTCAAAAGTAAAAAAGTGTAAATGATAATTATTATTAATAATAATATGTATTCACACGTATATATAATAATCTAATTATAATAATGTATCATGAAATAGTTTTTATTCTAAAATATGTAAAAATATGAGGGCAAAAAAGAAAATAAATAAAAGTGTTTAAATTAGTTTAAATTTAAAACATTATTGATATATTATATTATAAATAAAGTAAATATTAGTGGCATTTATGTCCCTAAAAATACTTTAACGAGATACTTGAACTTGAGGGTAACATTAGTGACTTATTTGAACATTTTCCCTAACATAAAGGTAGAGCACCTGGGAGCAAATTAGGGTGGGTTTGGCACCACCCACCAGGCGCGTAGGAGGTCATTTTTTGACGCATGAGTCAGTCAACTACGATGCATGGATCCATATCTTTTAAGTAGATACAATTGTCATATTATAATGGAGATATGTTTTGGAGCGCTAGCTGTGAAGTATTTGTACAATTACATCTACAAGGATCATGATCAAGTAGCAATTAACATGACTCAAAAAAAATGATAATGATACGACTGATGAAATCAAACAATTTCAAAATGCTCTGTAGGTCTCTACTAAAGAAGTAATATGGAGAATTTTGAATTCAATTTATATGAGTTATCTTCACCAGTTATCAACTTGCAATTACATCTACTCAACCAATAGAACGTAAGCAAATCAAAATTTAGAAAATATTTTGACATGGGATCATGCCTCCAAAACAAACTCATTCACTATTTTGCAATGTGTCGTATAAGTGAGCAAGCACAAAAGTACTTTTATGGAGAATTTCCGTAATATTATGTATTGAATAAATAAAGAAAATGTGGAAAGAAATAAAGAAAGATTGTGTTATTGGACGTATAAGTGTCGTTAACCCTAACCATATAAAAGGACCAACATCGTCTAAATTTTTATTTACAATGAATAGTAGACAATGTGTTACTTTCACAAAAGATGCTCAGAAAAGAGTTTGTTGGAAGATGATCAAATCCTTACCGTGTTTGAATGGAACTATCATTTTTCAAATGTCATATGTATTGCGAAGATTGTTATAATAATTAAGGTTATTGTGTACCAATAGATGTGAAAGTTTGGTGGACATTCTTTACACATTCTGTGATCCAAAGATTTTAAAGAGAACCCCACATCTCTAAAAAAATACAAGTTTTGAGGACTTTGAAAAGTTGGAATTTTTTCATGAATAATATGGGAAAGAACATATGATCTTTTGAATATTCCTGATGGTGATGATACTGAGATTGTTGAGAATGATCTACCTAGAGATTGAGATAATAGATTAAATGTCAATTAAGATATCAAAAGATGATTAAGAAACTATACACAACCTTGATACTGAACTATATGAAGTTTTTTCAATGATCATAGATTGCAAGGGAAATGAGAGAATTTTCTTATTGATGGACCGAGCGGTACAAGGAAAAAGGTATTTATACAATGCATTATTAGCTCATATCAAATCCCAAAAATAGATAACATTTGCAACTGCAACGTCTGGAGCTGCTGCAGCAATAATGGGAAAAACTCAATTTTGGTCACGTTAAAAGGCCACTGTCCAATTTCAGTCCAGTTAAATTCCATTAATCAAATATAGTCCCATTGAGCCGCCATGTGTCCAATTTGAGGCCATTTTTCACCAGAATTGGCATATTCCGGCGAATATTCGGCGAGTGCGACATACTCGCCCGATTCTGACTGAATGTGCTGATGTGTTATTTCTTGCTCATATGTCATGATTTTCTCAATTTAAAAATTCTAATTAATGCCACATCAACAAAAACACTAATTAAAATAAATCAAAATCAAAATTATTAAATTAAAATATGAGAAAAATCAACAAATCACTAAATAAAATCAAAAAAATCAAAAAAATCCTAAAATCTCAAAATCATTAAACATAAGTGCGAGAACCCTAATCCCCAAATTGAGATGAGAGTGGGGATCAGATGGGAATTACCCAAAAACAAGGTGAGTGGATTCACTCTCACTCTCTTTCTCATCTTTCTCAAAAATTTGAAGACAACAAATCCAAAATCAAATGCCAATACATTCAACTCTCAGTCTGCTCCCTCAACCTTGTGATGGTTCTCTTAGCCATTGAAACAGAGCAAGAGAGGCGAGTGACAGGGGGAGCAGCAAAACATTAGTTTTTTCTTCTTTGTCATCCCCGGAGCCTGCAGCAGATCCCGCCCGACCGACCGCCTGCAGCTAATCCCTCGCCGCCGCCTCTAGTGCAACCAGCCTCACCACCGTCGGTGAATCCAGTCCCACCAACGTCGTTGCCACCATCTTCAGGGAAAATCCTTCACGATTTGGGGCCGTTTCGATTTGGGGGAATTTTGGGATTTTGGGGTTTTCGTATTTGATTTGATTTGTTGATTTTCCCATATTTAGATTATATTTTATGGGTTTTCTTTTTTTAATATATGTATTTACTGATATGGAATTAATGGAATTATTTATAAAAGACAATCCTGCACATACACAATATCATCAGTACTACGATTTAAAACATCAATAAATTTTGATGAAAACAAGTATACTATTAAAACAAGTGGAGTGGCCAAAGTTGTTTTGCAATACCAAGTGGATTTTATAGGATAAAGCACCTATGGCGAAAATATGAATAATTGAGAATGTAATAATAATTGGAAGATATTGTAGTGAAATAATAAAGATTTTGGTGGCAAAGTCATAGTTTTAATTTTGGGAAATTTTTGACAAGTATCACCAATTATTCCAAGAGCAACCATTCAACAGACTTTTCTTCAAGTTTCGTCAAATCTTATTTGTGGTCAAAGATGAAAAAAATTACACTATCCCATAATGTACAAGAAATAATACAAGATTTAGTGAGTTCTTGCTAAGAGCAAAAAATGATGAAGAATAAAACGATATTGAAGGATATATTAAAATTTCAAATGAAATGACCATCAAGTTCGATCATGAGAAAGATTTAATACAACAATTTATTGATATTGTTTTACCAAACTTGAATAAGAACACTAATTTAGCTAAATACATAACCACCATAGCAATATTGACATCTAAAAATGAGAATGTAACAGTTTAAATACACAAATATTATTCATGCTTCTAGAGGAAAGTAAAATGTATTGTAGTTTTGATCAAGCTACTGATGGAATAGACAAATATTGAAAAAGGTACCTGTTTTAAAATAATGTAATTGATGCAACAATCATGTATTTAGGCAAATGCGGGCAAACATGTGTTTATATGTAAAATACCTCTCTTAGCGGCCATAAATGAAAGTTATCTACTTAAATTTAGATGAAAACAATTATCTATTCATCTTTATTATGCTATGACAATAAATAAAGCTCGAGGACAAATAAATTTGAATGTTTGAGTCTACTTGCCACAGCCCGTTTTCTTCCATGGTCAATTATATGTAGATATCACTAGAGATCCGGAACTGTCTAGCACAAAAGTTTTGGTAAAAACAAGCACAACAGATAAGGAACAAAAATCTTGGACAAAAAATGTGGTTTACAAGTAGGTTCTAAAAATAGGTATTAAATATTATTCAAATATAAATACATACATTATGAATTATTTAAAATAACTGGTGTGTATTAATATTTATGTATTAATTAAGGGATAATTACTTTTATATATTTCAAGAAACTTCTTAATTACGATGAGTAGTATTCTTGTGAACCAACTAGAAGTTGAAGTTTATGTTATCTTATCGTTCATTACAAAATTTCAAAAACGTTATTATTTTTTATATTGATTGTTTTCCTAGATTTGATTTCTAATGCAGCAACTATATATATAGATTAGGTTTTTTTTTGTAACATACACAAATCTTCATCCACAACAAAAATGGCTTAAGAATTAGGTCATGTCAATCTTAATGAAAGGACAAATAAAATGAACGATTTAGATGCAAAAGCTTATTTAATAAATATAAGAACACAATCATTTGGTATGTACAACTTTTATTACTATTTGTGAAACAATGATGTATAGTAAAAAGTCCCCTTAAAGTGGAAAAATTAAAGAGTAAAGAAAAACTAAGAAGGGCATTCCATAATGTAGCGTGGAGGAGGGAGAAAACTACACTTAAAGCTCTATTAGACAAGCCACAAGGAAAGCAGAGTAAAGTAGGACATAAAAGATCAAATAAGAAAAGATATAATAGAGTTAATGTTTTACTATCTTTCATTTCCAATTTTGAAACTTTTTATTCTCTTGATTATTATTTTTTAGATTTTGATTTGTAAGGAATTGAAGAACCCAAATTTTTTAATCTACGTAGCAATTTATTTTCTTTTTATTAAACAACCACAATAAAATCAAACAACCACAACAAATCAATTCTTCACGCTAGTACATATATATATATATAGATTAAGAACACCAATCCACGGAAACGGATTTCCTTGGATTATTTGAACATGGAAATACAAAGAAACCCAATAACTGAAGCAAAGGGAAAGAAAAAGGAGTAAAACTTACCAAATGTAGATGATGACTCGGAAGAACAGATGCTTCACAAAAAAAAAAAAAAAGAAGTTTGCAAACATAATGAAAGAATGTTGAAGAGGTGTGTGCAAATATAACCTAACAAATCAGACTAAATAACAGCTCCTGCAAATTGAATACTGTAATCAACTTTTATAATCGCTAATCCGATCAGCAGACATATCAGAAATGTTTTACTTGAACTCGAAAGGATTTGTTATCTATAGCGTGTTGTACTTTTAGCATGAATTCTGCTGCTTCTACAAGAAGTTCATTTCCACCATCCACCTCAAGCAGTTCAAGTTTTGAGCTATATCCAATTTGATGAGGAATATCCTGTAGATTTGGACAACGATAGAGCTGTAGGCACACAAGCTCACGAAAGTAGCCATTCCTTGAAAACCGCCAGAACCAGAGATCTGATTCATCAATTAGAAGATACTTCAGATGGGAAAATTCTCCTCCTGTTGCTTCCCATTCTTCTCCCTGGAAAGCATAATTTCTGAGTTTAAGAACTTCAAGATTAGGCAATAAACCAATAATTGTCATATCTTTCCAAGGAAGTCGACAACCACTCAAGCTTATCTTCTTCAGCTGAACAGGAAATCCTGCAGGACTAAGCTTTTGCCCAAAACAAAAATCCTTATGTACCTCCAATTTCAAATTTTCAAGCTCATGAAAATTTGCAAGATTGTTGAGCTGGTAGTCTTGCTCGGATGTGTCGTCAGAATAACAGATCTCCAAGCTTTTAAGGTTGGGAATCATCTTCTGGATCGTTTCACTAATTTCAAAGTTAGATGCGAATGAGAGAGTTTGCAGGCTTTCTAGGGGAGAAGTTGCTGTTTTTGGATGGGGTAAAGGATGAAACGAGAAGGCGATGAGATGCCTTAATCGTGTTAAACTCCAAATTTCCTCAGGCAAATGTACATTATGTCTATAAATAATTAATGTCTGAAGATTCTCAAGTTTGGATATGGATGCAGGAATAGAGGAGGAGAGAATGTTGGAAGCAAGGTACCTTAGATGAATGAGCTCAAATATATGATCAGACTCCCAACCCAAGTTATCACTCTTATCCACCACATGCAATATTCGGAGCAGAGGAAATTTTTGTGCAGATGCCCTTGGCAAGTACTCTCCTTGCTTAATGCATATGACGGTACGCATTGGTGAGTTGTCGATTGCTTCTTTGAGATGTAGATCGTAGGAGCCAAGAATTACGCGACGTTGGGTTTTTAGGCATTTTGGAAGAAAAAACCTTCTGAGGGTTGTATCAGATAAGTAATCCATAACAGGCAGTAGAAACTTGTGTTGTTGGATCTTTCTCATGCAGAAGTCCCGCACCAAATTTGGAAGGCTGTAACTTTTGATTTTCCCATATTTCTTCCTACCAATAACCTTAACAAGATTTCTTTTGACAAGATCTTCTACGTACTCTTCTGCCACCTCTTCAAAGGTTTTCGATCCATTTGGTTTTATGAAGCCCTCGGCTACCCATAGTTTGATGAGTTCCGGGACACCCAACTCATGATTCTTCGGAAAACCTCCCATATATAACAAACACTGCCTCAAATGATGAGGCAGTTCATTGAAACTCCAAAGCATTATCTTCTCCAGTTGGCTATCCTTTGTATAAATAGCGGAAATGATATCTTCAGAAATTGCCTCCCACAAATTTAGATTCCTGGGGATCGAGGATAGTAGATCTGCCATGGTGATAATCGAAAGGGGTAGACCTTCACAACCTCTTGCAATCTTTCTTCCAAGGGGCTCAAATTCAAGAGGACATCCTTCCTCTCCAAACACCTTATTGCGAAGTAAACACCAACTTTGATCATCATCCATCAATCTCATCTCGTAAAGAGGGCCAAAATAATGCCCAGCCACATCCCGATTTCTTGTGGTCAAAATGATTCTACTTCCCATCCAGTCATCCGGAAACAAAGACTTTGCATAATCCCAAACCTGTGTAGTGTACACATCATCCATTACGATGAGATACCTCTTCTCATATAACAATTGCCTAACTAGCGATTCCATTAGCCCAAAATTGTTACTCTGCAATCCAGATAAAATGCACTGTCCCAGAGAAAGTAGGAGGTTTCTAAGAAGATCTATTCTGCTATAATCTTGTGACACTGTCACCCAAACACGAATCTGAAAGTGTTCCACAGTCTCTGGATCATTATAAATATATCTAGCAAGACTAGTCTTACCACTTCCTCCGCTCCCAACTATCGAAACCTGCATGAGTTGATCAAAAGCACTGCTCAATAGCATTTCCTGTATCTGCTCCAAATCATTATCAAAACCAACAAGCTTATCAATTGGAGCAAAAGTTGATGATGAATTAGTACCAACTATTGAAATCTCATCTTCCATCGTCAATCTATTCATCACCTTCTCTATCTCTCCAACAATCGATTTCATTTCCTCTCCTACTTTTCTCATCCTCCGTTTCAACTTAAACCTTGACCATCGACCAGCACTAGACTTGATCGATCCAATAAAAAATTGGATACTATCATTTGCTTTGTTTGCTAATTCCCTCACTCGCATTTCCGAACTAATAATTTTTGCTTCAGAATCTTCGATGAGCCACCAATTCAATCTTTCTGAATCTTCTAACAGTGCTTCAATGACATCCTTCTCTATAGATATTGAAATCCTTTCATCATTTTCCAACTCTATATCTATCATCTTCCATTCTGCTTTGCGTAATAATTCCCTCAATCTGATGGTCTTGGTTGGAGAATATTCCAAGAATGGTAGCAAGGAAGTAGCGTAGTCATTGATAGGTTTCAATGATTCTTCATATTCACGAACAGAAAACAGATTTTTGATTTCGTCTATGGCTTTTGCAAGTGAAGCTACGGAATTATATGCTGCCATATTTTCTGAGAATATGGTTTAGAAGAGGCTTTGCAAATGTAGGACTTAATTGGTATGGCAAGCTAATGAATCTGGGAGAAGCTACCTAGTTTGGCAGCAACTTTTGTTGACGGGAGATATATCATATTTCTATTTTAGGGAGGTGGAAAAAATATAAGATTTTGAAATTCCCAGACATTTAATTATTCTAACTTAAATTTAGTACTAAATCCGACAGTAACTTATTTATTTTGACAATTGTGTTCATTTGACTTTGAAGGTTATCTGTTTTTTTAGGACGTTACGGTAACTCACAAGTAAATTAAGATTTCGAAATTTCCATACATTTTTATTTAAAGTACTTAAATTAAATCCGACATTAACTTACTTGTTCTAAAAAATTCTCCATTAACTTTGGAGGTTATCTGTTCTTTTAGGAGGACCTTACGTGCAAATCACAAGTAAATAAATTTGAATTTAATTGTAATTCGAACTGAATTTGAATAAAATTTCCGAGATAAATGATAAGTTCGCTGGCCCAAAAATCTATAGAGATAATGAATATGCATTGCTGATTTTCATATTAAATATCTTTATATATATAAAAACACAATGGTTTCTAAAAAAAGTGAGACCAACATTTTCCCGCCCAAAACACATTTCCAAAATTGGAAATGTTTTTTTATTTAATAAATAAATAAATATCATAATTCAATATCTATATATATAATGATAGTTTATGGTAAACTCAATTTTTTAACATATTTAGATTTAGATTCCAATTTGTGAAATTATGCACTAATGATGAAAACTAATTTATAAAACTAATAATTGTATACAATGATGAAAACTATATATTTAGATTTCGTACCATAAATATATTTAGAATTTGAAAACTAATAATTTAGTATCATCTCTATAATTATGCACTGAATTTTTAAATTTAAATATTATTAAATGATGTTTATATTTTAAATGAATAATATTTAGGAAATTCAATTGTGAGGCTTTATTTTCGTATGATATAATACATAATATATATATATATATCATTATATATCATTTCTTTAGAAACCTCTCTCTATATATATATATATCATTTTTTCAAAAAATATGTACTACGAAGCAATAACCCATCTTTTATTTTATAGCTATATCTAGATTAAAGATAACTAGATTTCAATAATTATTTTGACATATGCACACGTAAATAACTCGATGAATTAGACAATTATATATATATATATATATAAACATTTTGATAAATGAACTAATTTATAAAACTAATGATTGTATATATTTAGATTTCATACCATAAATATATTTAGAATTTGAAAACTTATGATTTGTACCATCCCTATAATTTTGCACTAATTTTCAAATTTAAATATTATTAAATGATGTATATATTTTAAAGTGAATAATATTTAGGAAATCCAATTGCGAGACTTTATTTTCATATGGTATAATGCATAATATATATCATTTTTTTAGAAACCTCTTTATATATATATATATATCATTTTTCCAAAAAATATGTACTACGAAGCAATTAATAACTCATCTTTTATTTTATAGTTATATCTAGATTAAAGATAACTAGATTTCAATAATTATTTTGACACATGCACGTGTAAATAAATTGATGAATTAGACAATTATATATATATATATATATATATATATATATGAACATTTTGATATAAGGTATCAATTTAATGATTTCATTAAATATACATTTATTTTCCGTATTAATATACAACTACATTCCAATAATTATGCACTAATCATATCATATCAATATATCTTTAAAATTTTGTATTTTTGTCATATTTGTAAAATTGTAAGTATGTAAAATAATTAAAATTAATTAAGCTTTATATAAATCAATCACTTTACTAATTGAATCTTACCAATTGAATTGAATTTGTAAATATGGTAATTATATCACCACTATTGGAAATTCATTTTTAGATTCAACAGTCACGTACATTCGTCTTCCATTTGTAATTTGTTAATTACCATATTTGTTATATAAATACTATATCATTAATCTGTGATATAAATACCATATTTGTATACAATTAAAATTAATTCTAATTAATTAATAAATCAATCAAAGACTTACTCAAAATATTTTATCTCATCCAAAAAATTCACATTATGATATAAAATTTTAGAAACAGTTTCTTCATTCTCTCACGTTTTTTTCTCTTATGTGTTTTCTCTTCTGTCTTTTCTATCACGTGTCTTCTCTTCTCATCATGGCTCCAGTATTCAACATGGTGAAAGATGTAAATCCTTCAAAAACTATATGGGCTTTAAAACTTCGATTAGTGAGAGTTTATGAGATTTCAAATTATGGAAATCGTGGTGGTACCTTTAGTTACGAGACCATTTTTCGTGACAAATAGGTAGTATTAAGACAATTATTTTACTAATATTCAATTTTTTTCTTCATATAGGATATAATATTATCATAATGTTGCAGGGGTCAACAATTCATGAAACAATACGTCGTCCTTATATTGAGAAGTTCACCCAAATGTTAAATGAGGGAGGTCTTTACATCGTTTCTGATTTCATAGTGGCGGATAACAATTTTAAATATAAGACAACCATGCACAAATATAAATTTCATTTATATCGTAAGACAAAAGTGTATGAGATTGAAGATGACACATTTCCTTCAACCCTCCATGATTTCAAGCCATTTACTAAAATATTGACTAATCAAATGTTGAAAATCATTTGTTTGGTAAGACAATTTTTTTTTTTTGCTCTTTTAAATAAAAATATTATACATTGTTTTTTCATCGAGTACTATTTTTATCATTTTTTGTTTATATAAAAATGTCATTGGAAGATTAGTTTCCATTCAACCACCTCAAATCAATGAGCTAAGGGATGGTCCAAAAGGGCTTATGGAGATTGTTCTTGAAGATTTAGAGTACATATACTTCGTTTCATGTTTTTTTAAAATTAATTATGATTTATTTTTATATATAAACATTGACCCAAGAGTGTATTATTTAATTTTATAAGAAACATCGAATTACTTGCACTCTATAAGTTGTCGACTAACGTGATGACATTGTGAAAGTGTTAGGAAAAATCAAGTGAATATGAGATTCAATGACAAGGTTTTAAAGAAGAAACTAAAATTTAGCTTGACCCCACCTCTTTTTCTTTATCATATATGCTCCATGGATATTTGGTGGGTTCTTTTTAATTGATTTTTTGTTTGTTAATATGTGACAAAAAGGTTGATGAAATAAACATCACGAGAAATGTTGAATATAAATAAGTGTTTCAATTTTTTTATATTATAAGTTCAATTGATTTGTAAAATCAGCGTTACTTTAATTATATATTATTAGGTTTTCAAACTTATAAATTAATTTTAAAATTACAATATCTTATTTTATTACCATATCTAAAGATAATCTTCAGCAATATAATATATTTAAATTATATATTACAATATAATATTTAAAATATATAATATATAAGTAGCTTAATTTTATTATATTACATTTATATACTTTTATTTCAAATCTCAAATAAAAATATTATAATTATATTTTATAAAATTTTATCCCGTGCATCGCACGAGTACAAAACTAGTTCTTTTAGTTCTACAAGATAATATTAAGCGGCAATTAATTTTAAATAAGAGGAAATATTCATAGAATTGTGACAGCACAACCACCAGCCTGTTTTGGCCTAGTTGCACTAATTAAATAAATGTGAGGGTTTTGCAAATTTTTTCATTCCTATAGAAAAAGACTTACGACTTTTACATTTTATTGTATTCAAATCACTTACTTGTCCAAATACACTATTATATGAATGATGAATACATTATACATGTCCGACATATTTTTTTATTTTGTTTACCACCTAATTTGATAGGTGCACCTAAATTATTTTTATTCATGGTCAACAGAAATTGAAGGGGCATTTTTTGACAGCTAACAACTCCTTTAATGATGAGATTCCTAGATGGATTTGAATACTATATTATCTAATCTAATATCTAATATATAATCTATTTTCACGTATAAGTCCTTCTAATCTATCCATCGTGGGCATTTATTAATGTGTCCATCGCTGACGTGGCGGATCCAACATATCAATTAATTTGACTTTCCATATGATATGAGATCTGTACACATCAACATTGAGCATATTAAAAGTTTGAGTAAGTCTCTTGTGCATCAGGTGCATGGATCTTAGATCCATGCACCCGGGTCGGATCCGGGTAATCCGACCCGCTTCTTTTTTTTTTCGCACTTGTTTTGTTTTCAATTTTAGTCATGACTTTTAGTTATGCGTAAGAATACCTTTATGTAATGCGTAAGAATACCTTTAGATTACCTTAATGATACCATTATGCCCAGATTTCATACTTTTACGTTAAGTTAGACATACCTTTAGGTTATGTTAAGAATACCTTTAGGTAATGTATAGAGATACCTTTAGGTTATGTTAAGGATACCTTTGTGTCCAAATTTCATACATTTAATTTAGGTCAGACATACATTTAATTTAATATTTTTATTAAAGTATTGTACTATTAGAAGTTAAAGATAATTTCAATATGGTTTTATATGTAAGACAATTTCCATTTTTGTACAATTAAGTATTCGTTTTTCAATTTTGGTCCTCTATGTTTTAATTTTTTTCAATCTTAGTCATTTTTTTGTCTAAATTTTCAGAACTGCTAACGTAGCTATCAAAATTGGAGGTAAAATATAATTATGTTTATGTAAGAATCAGTAAGTTTGAATTACCAAATCAAGATGAAATAAAATAAAATGACCATGGAGATTTATTTGAAGACATAGAGACTTTGGTTTAAGTAATCTATCAAACTAAAATTAAGTATTATAGGTACCTGAACTTTGGAATTTTATAATACCATCACCAACCTTTGCGAATGATACTAATAGGCAACCAAATACTGTCGACGGTGGAAAATTCCCCTGAAGATATTTATTTTGAAGGGTATTTTTATGTTTTAAAAGTATTGGGGTAGAGACTGTAAGTTTGAAAAGTTTATAGAATTCTCAATATTTCTTATTATACTTTAAATTCTCAAAATCATGTTTTCAATTCGAAAATAAACAAGAGAAATCGAGCCATTTGGTTACGATTTAGAGGGAA
This sequence comes from Scutellaria baicalensis, assembly GCA_005771605.1. NCBI lineage: Eukaryota > Viridiplantae > Streptophyta > Magnoliopsida > Lamiales > Lamiaceae > Scutellaria > Scutellaria baicalensis. Next base: position 23,663,538 of record CM016727.1, read on the forward strand.
TTTAGTTTTCAACTTGAGGGACAGTCATGAAGTTTTTCGACGACTATGAAGGGGATTATTTGATGTTATTGGTGTGGTTTTTGTCATATTTTTATGAAAAGTTAATGAATTGATGTGTCGTTGAATATTACCCGAAAACATAGGAATTGAGACGAAAATGAGAGTTTTGAGGGTTTTTCGTTAGGGGTGATGTGGTAGTCATTAACGAGCACCAAATATAATTGAGAAATTAATTAATCAAAAGACAAAAATATATACCCTCAAGAATAAGCATCTTCTAGACAATATTCCACTGTATCGGTCTATAAGTATCATTTGCAAATGTTGGCAATGATAAAGTTCCAAAATTTTAATAATTTTGTGTAAAATGGTTATAGTTTGGGATGATTTTTGTTATTTACCTTATTTTTCTGTAATAACAAATTATAAATTCACATGTATGAAAAGAGTTCAAGAAAAATGGTTATATTTGAATTTTCATAAATTTTTTGCTTGATTCGAAAATTCTTTAAGAATAAAAAAATTGAATATTCAAGTAATTAAAAAATTACTAAATAAACTTTACCTTGTATACTAAATTTTCAGGCATACCATTATACGTCAAATAATCTATATATTTTTATCTTTATTTCTTTCATTTCAAATTGTAATTTCTGTAAACTTTCTATCTTTACAACTATAAATATTATAAATCATCATTTAACGTTTAAAATTATTAAACTACCATTAAAAAGTATAAATATAATTTCAAGTTTTTCTAATTAAATTCTATTTTAATAAACATAAACGTTGAAAGAAATATGAAAACCAAGATTTTAAATTTTTTGGGGCTTACAGAAAGAATTAATTTGCTATGAATTTTGTATGTTTTAGTTAAAATTTGGTTTTCAACTTGACTAAGGTACTTGAACTTTGAAACTTTATAATATTACCATAAAACTTTATGAATGATACTAATAGGACGTCAAATGTTGCCGACGGTGGAAAATTCCTCTGTAGATGTTTATTATTAAGGGTATTTTAATCTTTTAAAAGTATTCGGGTGGAGAATGTACAAGAAATAATACAAGATTTAGTGAGTTCTTGCTAAGAGCAAAAAATGATGAAGAATAAAACGATAATGAAGGATATATTAAAATTTCAAATGAAATGACCATCAAGTTCGATCATGAGAAAGATTTAATACAACAATTTATTGATATTGTTTTACCAAACTTGAATAAGTACACTAATTTAGCTAAATACATAACCACCATAGCAATATTGACATCTAAAAATGAGGATGTAACAGTTTAAATACACAAATATTATTCATGCTTCTAGAGGAAAGTAAAATGTATTGTAGTTTTGATCAAGCTACTGATGGAATAGACAAATATTGAAAAAGGTACCTGTTTAAATAATGTAATTGATGTAACAATCATGTATTTAGGCAACATGCGGGCAAACATGTGTTTATATGTAAAATACCTCTCTTAGCGGCCATAAATGAAAGTTATCCACTTAAATTTAGGTGAAAACAATTATCTATTCATCTTTATTATGCTATGACAATAAATAAAGCTCGAGGACAAATAAATTTGGATGTTTGAGTCTACTTGGCACAGCCCGTTTTCTTCCATGGTCAATTATATGCAGATATCACTAGAGGAACTGTCTAGCACAAAAGTTTTCGTAAAAACAAGCACAACAGATAAGGAACAAAAATCTTGGACAAAAAATGTGGTTTACAAGTAGGTTCTAAAAATAGGTATTAAATATTATTCAAATATAAATACATACATTATGAATTATTTAAAATAACTGGTGTGTATTAATATTTATGTATTAATTAAGGGATAATTACTTTTATATATTTCAAGAAACTTCTTAATTACGATGAGTAGTATTCTTGTGAACCAACTAGAAGTTGAAGTTTATGTTATCTTATCGTTCATTACAAAATTTCAAAATTTATTATATTTTATTATTTGATTGTTTTCCTAGATTTTGATTTCTAATGCAGCAACTATATATATATATATATATATATATATATATATATATAATCCTATACACCCCCTCGTGTTATCGTAATTCGCACGAAACCCCCTTGTGTTAAAGAAATTGCACGAAAAACATCTGAGTTTTCATAAATCCGTCATACTTGACGGATGTGTAGCGGACGCGCTCGAGGTGCAATTTTTGGTCTTTTTTTACTGTTATTTGTGGGCAAAATTACAAAATTGTCCTTACTGTTGAGTATATATGTATGGAAAAATATGTTGGCTTTTTTGCATTTTTTTAAAATGTAAATTGACTATTTTATCTCTAACTTTATTTGTGAATTACTTAACAAATCTCATTATTAAAAATTAAGTGTAATTTAATATTCTTTCATTTACTCTTTTTTATTATTTTTTTGTCAAATTTTAGAATTTTATTTAATAATATTTCACAATTTAAATTTGATAACATTTAATTTATACATTTTATCATATAAATGTTTTGAATAATTTGTAGCTATAATTGTTTATTTTAATTTTAATAATTGTGTAAAAAGGATAAATTTCTTATAATTTTAATAATTGAGAAAAAGACAAATATAAAAAAATTATAATGATTTTAACAAGTCTATATTCAATTATTTTCAACCTCATCATTGTTAAGAAGAAGAAAAAAAGTAATTGAATCATAGTGTCTCAGTTGCAGTGTATTTGTTTCCTCCGATGAGATCTGCTTCGACAACAAATCCCAGAGAAATGATCCACCACCAAATCTGTATTTACTCCTCCGATGAGATCTGCTCCGCCACCAAATCCCAGAAATCTGTTCCACCATCAAATCCCACCTCCAATCTATATCTGCTCCGCCACCAAATCGCACCTCAAATCTGCAACTATAAATACTTCCCAGGACCTTAAAACACCAATCTAGAGGACAAGAAGCTAAATGCACAAGACAAGTCATATTTCAGGTCATTAAGAAAAAGATGTGTATCTAAATCAATAGCAGTTAAGCATAAAACACTGCAATTAAATCTTTGAATCATTAAGTACCACATTGAATCTTTTAACATAAGGCTTGGTCTGCAACATAAAACATCAAATGATTTTAACAAGCAATACTAATTGATTTTAACAAGCAATCCATTACTCATCAAATACTAGAAGAAACAAGCAATACTACTCTCTAATCAAATTTAAGGGTCATCTAGTGTTAAAATTAACAAAAAAATTGAAATAATTTTTTGAGCAAGTGTATGAAGCACAAATATATTTTGCAAACCTTTTATTTCCAAATTCATTCCCAGCTTTTTCGCACTCACAAAAATTTCAGAACCCATCTTTCGTACCCATCAAGCAGAAGCAGATCCCCTAAGAGAGGGAGAGGGAGGAAGAGAGGCGGGAGGCAGGGAGATGAAGATAGATACGGCGGCGGTTTTCCCAGCGGTAGAGGCGGCGGCGGTTTCATCGCTTAGAGAGGGAGGGAGGGAGAGAGAGAGAGAGAGAGAGGAAGATGAGGCAGCGGTGAGTGCGGCGAGACTGAAGCTACAGCGGCGAGGCTGATGAGGTGGCGGCGGTTTTCCCTCATTTAGAGGGAGGGAGAGAGAGAGAGATAGAGAGATAGGAGGAGGAGGAAGTGAGAGAGAGAGGGGAGGAGGAGGAAGAAAATTGATTTCTAGGTCTGTCCTTTCTAATTTATATCAAGGATATAATGGGAATTGATGTGGTAAAATTTAACACCGTTACTAACTGTTAGGTGTTGTGGGGCGTGTGTCGATTTTTCAGTATCCCACATGTTTAATATGCAATTTCCATCTTATAAGGGGGTCCGATGCTGATTTTCCAAAACACAGGGGGGTTTCGTGCAATAAACCCTATATATATATATATATATATATTTCATTTTTAAACAATAATAACAAAATGCGCCATCCACGTACAAAATATGTGCTCCATAGTAGAGGGGTTTTTTAGGTCATTTCAATCTTAATGAAAAGAACAATAAGAATGACTATTTAGATTGCAAAAGCTTATTTAATAAATATAAGGAACACAAATCATTTGGTATGTACACTTATTATTACTATTTGTGCACAATGATTTATAGAAAAATTCCCTTAAATTGAAAGAATTAAGAGTAAGAAAAATGAAGAATGCATTCACATCTTTAATGGTGAGGAGGAGAATACTACACTTAAAGCTCTATTAAACAAGCCACAAGGAAACAAGAGTAAAAGTATGACATAAACGATCAAATAAGAAAAGATATAATAGAGTTAATGTTTTACTATCTTTCATTTCCAATTTTGAAACTTTTTATTCTCTTGATTATTATTTTTTAGATTTTGATTTGTAAGGAATTGAAGAACCCAAAATTTTTAATCTACGTAGCAATTTATTTTCTTTTTATTAAACAACCACAATAAAATCAAGAGTAGGACTTGGGTGCCCTGGATCCGTACCCCCAACCCTACCCGGATTATATATTTTTTTTTCTTTTTTTTTTCTCTATTTTTTCTTTCTTCTTCTTCTTCCTCTTCTTCTCCTTCTTCCTCCTCTTCTTCCTTTTCCTCCTCTTCTTCTTCTTCTTCTTTTGCTCCTCCTCATCCGATCCTCTTCTTCTTCTTCTTCTTCTTCTTCTTCTTCTTCTTCTCCTCCTCCTCCTCCTCCTCCTCATCCGATCCTCTTCCTCTTCCTCTTCTTCTTCTTATTCTTCTTCCTCCTCTTCTTCTGCTCCTCCTCCTGCTCCTCTAATTTTGCAGAGGATAATTAATTGTATGGATTTGCTCTATGGTTTCTTTGCACAATGTTTATGTGATAATAATTCATATAAATTCTGTAATTTGCAGAAAAAAAAAAGAGGAAGAATATGATATAAATCGCCTTTTTATTGTTTAGAAATATTAAACTCACCATACAGTAATGTAATACCTATAGAGTAAATATGTAATACCTATAGAGTACACATGTGATACCTATAGAAAAAAAATTCGAACAAATAATTCATACCTTAATTGAGTTAGTTTGTAATACATATAGAGTATACATGTGATACCTATAGAGTAAACATGTGATACCTACACATAAGTAAAAACAAATAATTCATACCTTTATTAAATGAACACATGATACCTTAAGAGTATACATGTAATACCTATAGAACAAATAATAGAACAAAAAATCAATACCTTAATTGAGTAAGTTTGTAATACCTATAGAGTATACATGTAATACTTATAGAGTAAACACATAATACCTATCATTAAATCTCAAGAAATATAAGTGTAATACATATAGGGTATATGCGTAATACCTATAGGCTATACATGTAATACCCATCACTGAATCATCAACTAGGTAATCAGGTGTGTGTGGACGCAAACCAATTAAGTTAGGGGCACGCGTGGGGGCGCGTGGGCGAACGTGGAGGCGGCCCACGCGCCCGGTCGGGTCGGGGGCACGGATCTTAGATCCGTGCCCCCGGTGCACACAAGTTTTTACCTTATGGTTATAATAGGTTCTCGTATGGAAGTTTACTATAAGGGTTAATATCCCATGTTACCACATCCTTTATAATTATATCCCAAAATACCATCTTCTTTTAATCATTTATCCTTCTACCACATTCCTTATAAATTTTACCCCAAATACCACAAATTCAAAAGTACCTTTTGACTTTTCACAACCTTCTAAATTTTTACAAACTTCCAAAAACATTTATAACCAATTTTTTCCATCTTCCACACCATATGATTCTTTATACCAAAAATCAACATTAATTTGATTAATATCAGGCCCAACATGCTTCCGTAAAATTAATTAATGATTTGGAATTCATACATTTCTTTAACCAGAACAGTACCGATTGAGATGGTTTGCAACACCACCAGCTGGAAAATTACTGCCCCCAAACTGTTTTACAAACAGCTCCTTACTGTTCAACTTCAACCTTTAGGGAAGATGGTCTGCAAGTTATCCAGCTCCTTAAGCAACTGCCCAGCATAACATTGGTTCGTTTCCTACACCAGGTGTACAAGGAAATCCTTCCAAGGGATAAGTTAAAAATACTTGAACACACGTTGGAGCGAAAGCCCTCTCTTTATTAAGAACTTAAAATATATATATTACATCTGTAATCTCCTTTTGGGAGGAGAATACTAGATTAGCTTCTCATGGAGAAGGCTATTACTCGTACACACATAAACTTAAAAACTCAGAACACCAAAATATTACAAAGATGTTGTTATTCTGCAGAAAACTATGGAGAATAGTCGATGTCCTTAGTTTCCTTCTTTCTTGCTTATTTATAGGCAAGAATCCGGACTTGAAGTGCGGATTCCAAACTTGTTTAAGCCAGTTATCTTCTTTAGTGGATCTTCCACTAAGTGAGTGATTTGCCAGCTTTTCCTCGTGACTCATCTCATGTGATTGTTGTCGGGGAATCTTCTTTTTCTTCCCGTGACTTTTATCCCATGTGATGCTTGTGGGGCGTGACTCAGCCCATGTTACCTTTGTCGGGGAATCTTAGAAATTTGGCCTTCGTGATCCCCGCGGATAACTTTTCTTTTGGGCAGGCCCTTTGTCCTTGTCCGTCCTGTTTTCTCGTCGGTCGGGTTTGGGTCAGAATCCTTTCCCAAACTCAGGTTCCTTCTACTCGGGGCATGATTGGCAGATCTGATCCGTCCATCGGCCTACATGCGTCATATTGTAGAATTTCCGGTAGGTTTCTTTGCTCACCGGAATCTTATTTTCCCAAAGGACTTTTCTCTTTGTTTCAAAGAGGTCTTCTGCAAAGCTTGTGGTTGTTCCTGTCATTGAATTTAGGAGGAAAGATCCATTCCCTGAATTCTGAAAGAACTTGAAGGGATAATTGACTTTGTCCATTTCGTTCAGACAAACCCAAAGTCCCCATACTCGTCGGGTAGAAGCTTCATCTTCTGACAATGTCCCTACCAAAATTGGAGTTTCTTCCGGAAAAAGTCGTCTTGATAGTTTTCAAGGCGTTTCCATCTGGTCTCCTCAGTTTGATGAAATGAAAGACTTTATGGAAACCTTTCTTTGCTGGTTCTGGAGCTGCACTGAAAAAATACAATTCCTGAATATCTTCTCTAGCCAAATATGGATTATTGGCCCAAGTCTCATGCACTGCTTCCCCAATCCATTTCGGTAATCTTGAAATTTCAGGGAATCCTGGTGAGACGGTATAGATTGAAGTTAAAGCTCCAAACTTATATCATTCTTGTACTTCGTTTGGATGACTTCCTGGTTTCATCCAAACTCTTGGGTATTTTCCTAAGATATCCACAATTGTTCTCTCCGGATTGATACCATTCCTTGTGATCAACTTCTCCCATTACTTTTGGTAAACCTGTATAGGAGAAACTTTAATCTCGTCAGTTTGAACCTTAGTTTTGCCAGTTTGTGGCCTAAGGTCTAACTCCCCCTCTTTTATGCAGAGGTGCTGGGTTGATTTGAAAACTCGGGTTGTGACACTGGAGCTTCAACATTTGCCACAGTTGGTGCATCCTCCAGGAATGCATCATCTGCAACACTCGTGGTTATGGTATTTGAATCCATAACTTCCGGGTTAGAGACCCGTTCTCTTATTTCCCCATTTTGCATCGTTGGAGATGCAGCCTGGAGGATAGGCCCCTGCAGCGTAAAGTACAATTGTATCTGCGCTTGCTGGCATGCTCATATTAGACCAGAGATGAATCTCTGATCTTCTCGTTGAAGTCGTCCAGCGACTTCTGCATTGATACATATAAATTACCAAAGCCTCGTTCTAGGCTCTCCAGGTTTTCCCTGAGATGCCTAACTCGTTTGAGGACCTCGTCAGCGACACGTTCTTCCATCTCGTGTTAAGAAATCTGCAAGAACATTTTCATGAGATTTCACAATGACAATATCATAATAATAATATTGACATTCAGCCTGTCACAATCGTTTGAATTCTATTTTGTTTTGCAGAAAAGCTTTGACACTTGAATTATCAATCTTTAAGATGAACTTCTTAGCCAGTAAGAATAAAGGTCATTTTTTGAAAGCCTTTCTGACTGCGAAAAACTCCTTCTCATTGATATGCCATCGATTTGCTTCACTGTCTGTGAATAAACCATTGTAGTATCTGCATGGCATTTCTCCGTTTGGTGTAGCTTTCATAAGGACAACTGCCCACCAATGGTCACTAGCGTCTGTGTAAAGAACCAGTTTGTCCTCGTCTTGGGGTATAGCAAGCTTCGGAAGTTTTTGACAAACCTCCTTTAGTTGCTTTATCCCCTTTTGGTGTTCATCTTCCCATTTAAAAACTGCATCCTTTTTCAATAATGGGCTAAACACCTTCTGTAATGTGCCAGATTGTTTATGAACATTCCGGCGAAGTTAACAACTCCGAGAAAACTCTGAAGTTGTTTTTTGTCTTTGAGGGTATCTGGAAATCCTTGTATCTTTTCTACAATGTGGCTTTGTAGGATGATTTCAGATTCGTCGATCTCAATTCCAAGGAATTCGATATGTCTTATAGCAATTATTGTCTTCTTTTCGAAAGCACTAATCCTTCCTTATGACAAACATCTGACAATATTTCCAAATGTTTGAGATGCTCTTTCACGTTCTTGGATGCGATGAGGATATCATTGATATACACGAACATGAAGCTGAAATAATCTTGAAAAGATTATCCATCTTTCTCTGATATATCTGGGGTGCATTTGCCAAACCTATGGGCATTACGTTCCATATATAATGCCCTTATGGTATGGAGAAGGCTATAAACTTCTTACTTTCTTCCTCCATCCTAATCTGGTAGAATACAGACTTGCAATCGAACTTAGAGAATACCTTGGCACTTTTGATGTGGTTGACCAAATGTTCTCTACTCGGGATGTAGTATCCATCGAATTCCAAGATGTTATTAATCTCTTGGGCTGTTGTATGGATAAACTCCTGGTGAGATTAACTTAAGGTCAAGATGTTCCTTAAGTATTTTCTGCATATCCTTACGATCCTCTTGGTTCATAAGGATTGGCTTGTATCTTACGAACTCGTGTTCCTTTCCAGGTTTGACCTTTAAGGATGCTTTGAGCTCGTTCTTGTTCCACCATGCCAAAGGATTTTCATTGTATCCTTTGGATCTTCTTCTTGATATCTTCGAGTGAAATCCGTTCATCAATGGAAATCTCACTCGATGAATTCTCCAATAGGCTTTTCATTAATTCTGCAATTGCCTCTGGAGGTACTTGTTCTTCTCCTTGTATCCTGAACGAATACAAGTTATTATCTCATCTCTTGGTATCTTTTTGTTTTGAACCATATTGTCGATAGGATAATAGTGCATCGCAAATCTCCTTTTATCCGCCATTTTTGGATGTCGAAGTTTGGCTTCATCACCACGCTTGCTGCGAAAAGTGATACATTTTTCTGTAGAATGCCTCTCACAATCTTTTGACAATAATCTTATGATCACATAGAGTTGTGAAAATAAGCCTTATTGTCTCATTTTCCTGTGTAAAATCCTTGAATGTTTGTAGGAAATTGTTACCTAACAACACATCTGCTCCTGTATCATGGAAGTAGATTGGTGGCGTCTTGACTTTGTACCATGGGGTACTGCCTGCACCTCCGATCATGATTTCCGTTTATTTGATTCCTCGATTAAGAATAAGAATTTTTTTTTAGAAATCTCTTCATGCGATAGCTGGTAGATCTTCTCCAATTTCTTTAGGGAAAACCTCCTGCTTTGCAGTACATATTACAGCGCCTGAGTCAGCATAGGCGACGAAATATTCGGCCTTGTATTCATCATATATCATTTCGATAGAAATGTATGGAGAATGGGCTAGTGGTCATCTGATTCTGTATCCTTTTTCTGCCACTATGAACTCCATTCCATCTTATAGTCTTTACCAAGGTTTATGATCCACGAGAAACTCGATCCCAAGTATCAATTGGTTTAGGATCCTTCCTGCAACTCCCATGATAATCAACTCAATTTCACCCATCTTTAGGCTTCCTTGAAATTTTCCGACTATCGGTTGTTGGAGGTAATATAAATATAGGACATTACAAGGGAATATATTATCCCGTTGAGTAATGTTGAATACTACTTCTATTCATCTTCATCCTTCAGGGCACTTCAGCTCTCCTTGTGTTTTAAAAACGTCTAGGATTCATTGGGTTGTACTCGGTCTTTTCTCTTCCCATCGGCTACAGCTCATTAGCCTGCCTTGTTGGAAAGACATTCTCCTTGGCTCAATTCTGAGACTTTGGCTCTTGTTGAAGATGGGTTGATCTTGGATCCTTATATCGATCTCCTTTATAGTTGGAGATTCTATAGGTTCCGGTAGAACTACCCTGGCGAAGTCCTCAAAGATTCTTGGAAATTCAATAAGTTCCTTTCTCAAGAATACATCTGAGTGATAGGAAATCTTGTAGGTAATCGAGTAGGGTCTATTCCCTTCTTTCATCAGATTATCTCATTTGAAATCTTGATGAAGGGTTAAGATTCTGTTGAAGTCTCGATCTCCCAGATTGTATGCAATTCCAGGATAGACATTGAATGCCAATTTCCCTGCATACAAATTTCCTGTAACCTCCCCAAGGTATGAATCTTTGAGATTTGAGATTCGCTTGTCAAAAATTGCAAGATTGAGCGGCGAATCAATTCCCTCTTTGAATGTTGCTTTAATAACAACCCTTATGGCTCCGATGTGAATCCATGAGAGTGTATTTGCAACTTCTCTCTTAACTCTGCTTTTGATCTCATGTATCTCTCGGTAAGGGACCAATTGCATCTCGATCAAGTTACCAGTGAATTCCATTGGGATGGCAAATTCTCCGGTAGTCACTTTGTGGATAATTTAGTGTTTTCTGCTGCGAAATCCAATCTTATCCAATGTTTTTTCCATAGCTCCAATGGTAACACCATCGTACATCCGGAGCTTTGGATCTTCTTTTATAATCCTCATTAGAGTCTTATGAGATACCGTAGTGTGGGAGAGAAATCCTGACATATCCTCTTTCACCGTCGATTGAAGAATTTCTTCTTCACTCTGATTCTGAGTTGGATTCACTTCCATCATCAGAATAGATCTCTTCTTCGTAGATGCTTTCATCTGAGGGTAAATTCTTAAATTGATACACCTGTATAAGATCTTGAAAATAAACAGCCTTCTCGAGTTTGGGTGTTACCTCGAACTGTCTAATTCTTCGCTTTTGATTTTATGTGCAATTCGTTGAGATGTGCCCTCTTGCTCCACACGTCCAGCAATTACAATCTTTAAAACTTTCATTAGCTCTGGTGTGAGCTCGTATGAAAGTTCTCCTTCATGTGGTCCTGCTGGAACTTCCTTGATTTGAGCCCGATGAAAAGACTCTACTTCTATTTGGTGCTGGTCTTTGCCCTGATTTGTAACTCCGGGCTTTTTGTTTTGACCACACTCTTCTAGGTCTCCATAAAGACCTTCGACTGCTTCTTCTGTCGTTGCTCCCACGGTGGTATGGATGGCTTCTTTGTTTCTTCCTTTATGCCTCCGTGGTTGACCTTCAACGACTGTTGGGATGTCATTCTCTTTGCAACATAAGGGAACCATTTTATTGATTCATCGCAGTCTCTTGTAGTTCTTGTATAGTGTTGCTTGATGACACCATTCAGATAATTTGGCCTTTAAGAAGGACATTCTTCTGGCTACTGTATCTAAGTCATCTGCACTCTTGTATTCCCTGATCAACATTGCTCTCCAGGGACTTGGTATCTTCGCAAAGAATAACTGTGAATCCTCTTTGTCTTCCACCTTGGACTTCCATCGGTACTCGTTGAACAATTTGATATATTCGTCAATATGACAAATATCATGCAACTCGAGGCTGTAGAGGGCTTGTTTATATCTTTTTCTCTTTTCTTCCTCTAGTCAGTCAAAATAGCATATGCCGATAAAATGGATTTTCAATAATTTGGTCATATTATCGACAATCCCTTTCAATGACTCACCAGCTGTAACGTTGTTTTTCATTTCTGGTGATGTCATGTCTCATGCGATCTTTACAGATCCTTCAAGACTCATCTCGAGTAGTAAGATGAATCCTTCTTTTATAAGATCGAGGGTTCCTGCTGCAATCCTCATAGCCGATGCCCAATCATTGATAAGGATTTATCTATTCTTGAAATCTGGGATATCCAGATTTAGCATCAACCCAAATGGATGTATTGGGTCGAGCTGAAACTTTCCATAAGACATATTGTAAAGATATGGCCTTTTGGAACGTGGTCGAGTGCCGGTGACAATAGGCTCTCCTCTGAACCATTTTTGTGGCTTCGGGTCTAAAAATTAAATGACTTTGGAACAATGGAAGTTCTTAGAAAAATATGGATTGGACTAAGTAAATTTGGATTGGAAATATCATTTTGCAATCATTGGCTCAAAGGTTGTTTTGGTCATTTTACTAAAAATGTGGTATTTTGGGCACTATTATAACAAATGTGGTAGTCTTGTCCTTTTGTTATATTGTGTGGTATTTTGGACATTTATTATAAAAATTGTGTTACTATGATGTTAACTCTTGTTTAAAACTAAATTTCTATCTCCAATATTAAGTCCGACAACTCCCACTTCTTTTCATAATGTACAAGTCTTTCCTCTTTGATTAGTCCTATTGTTTTATTGATTTTGTGAAGTTTAGCGAAATATGTCCTAACCTTAGATTACAAAGATATGTCTCATTATCTTGAGATATCTCCTGCCTTTTAGGTTTGAATTGTTCTACTTTAAACATTTCCGTATTTAGTAGTGGTTGTTCATATATACGACTTAATCAAATAAAGTTCATATTCCTATACAATATTATAAATTCAACGTCCTTTTTAGAAATAATCATCTTATTACCATTAAAAGAAAAGGGTTAAAAAAATTTGTTCATGCAGCTTTCAAACAAAAATCTTATTTATAGGGAACGAGAATAAATAAACAATTTTAAAATTAAGTTCCTATCTCCAATATAAAGTCTGATAACTCACACTACTTTACTTTTAATGTGTATAAGTCTTTCCTCTTTGATTATTCCTATTATTTATTGTTTTTATAAAGTTTTGTGATATATGTTATAAGATGTCAAAAATATGTTTGATTATCTTGAAATACTTTTTTCCTTTTAGGTTTGGAATGTTCTACTTTAAACATTTTGTAACTTACAAATTTCACATCCATTTCTTGAAATAATAATAACATTACCATTAAAAGAAAAGGAAACATTTGTTCATACAATGTTGAAAATAGGAGTGAATCTCTTGTGAACCAGGTGCATCCGGGTCGGATCCGGGTCAGGGGGATCGCTCCTTTTTTTTTCGCGCATGATTTTTTAAAATGTTCACGTACCAATAGGTTAAGTTAGACATACTTTTACGTTATATTAGACATACATTTAAACTATGTTAAACATACCATTCAGCCCATATTTCATACCTTATCTTTTTTGCCCTTAATTTTTGAATTTTGGAACCTACCACTACGTTATGTTAGACATACATTTACGTTGTGTTAGACATACCTTTGTATATGTTAGACAAATCTTTGTATATAGTTATACCTACCTACATAAGGTATGCTTAACATAACACAAAGGTATGTCTAACTATACATAAAGGTAGGTCTATTGGAGCGAATTTTGGGTGAGTTTCAGCGCGAGTCTCAAACGCATGGGAGCGTGTGCAGGTGCGTGGGATGCGAGTGGGAGCGCGTTTTAGGGCATCTGAGTGGGTCGACCTGGTTGCACGGATCCCAGATCCAGATCCGTGCAACCGGTGTATAAAAGTTTTTGCCTATAAACATTGTTTAAAAGAGAGCCCAGCCCATAGTACATAAAAATATATAAGGAAATAACTTTTTTAACATCCAACATCGAGATGTGTATTTTTCTACCACAAAAGATAATAAAGTGACATTTTCTACACTATTTTGACTCGGTTATGGAGAAATGATTGATTAATGATCGAGTGATGATATATTCTATTTATGTATACTATTATTTAACAATTGATTTATCCAACATATCATATAAATTGATAAAAGTAATTAAATTGATAATTGAGGTTCGATTAATAATGTATTAAACCAAATTTAATTGGCTACTCGAACCACTATGTCAAATACATAGTGGTTCGATTAATAGTGTATTAAACTAAATTTAAATGAATACTCGAACCACTATGTTAAATACATAGTGGTTCGATTAATAGTGTATTAAACCAAATTTAAATGAATAATCGAACCACTATGTCAAATACATAGTGGTTCGATTAATAGTGTATTAGACCAAATTTAAATGAATACTCGAACCACTATGTATTTTACATAGTGGTTCAATTAATAGTGTATTAAACCAAATTTAATTGGTTACTTGAACCACTATGTCAAATACATAGTGGTTCGATTAATAGTGTATTAAACCAAATTTAAATGAATAATCGAATCACTATGTCAAATACATAGTGGTTCGATTAATAGTGTATTAAACAAAATTTAAATGAATACTCGAACCACTATGTCAAATACATAGTGGTTCGATTAATAGTGTATTAGATCAAATTTAAATGAATACTCGAACCACTATGTCAAATACATAGTGATTCGATTAATAGTATATTAAACCAAATTTAATTGGTTACTCAAACCACTATGTCAAATACATAGTGGTTCGATTAATAGTGTATTAAACCAAATTTAAATGAATACTCAAACCACTATGTCAAATACATAGTGGTTCAATTAATAGTGTATAAAACCAAATTTAATTGGTTACTCGAACCACTATGTCGAATACATAGTGGTTCGATTAATAGTGTATTAAACCAAATTTAAATGAATACTCGAACCACTATGTCAATTAATATATAGTGGTTCGATTAATAGTGTATTAAACCAAATTTGGACTTACTCGAACCACTATTCATTTAAATTTGGACTTACTCAAACCACTAATCAATACACTATATATTTGGACTTACTCGAACCACTAATCAATTAAACCAAATTTGGACTCACTCGAACCACTAATCAATACATAGCAAGTTAATCGAGCCACTATTACACCCATTAATCAAATTAAAAAAACACCCATAATCGAGCCACTATAAACACAAACTATTACATTAAAAAACACAATTATGGGGTATAAACAATTCTATAAATGATTGAGCCACTATATTAATAAAAAAAACAATTGTTTAATTGAGTCACTATTACAATAGTTTAATCAAGTAACCAAAATTTATATAATTAGTTGGTCCCCGAACTACAGGTAGTAGGCTTAGAGGGGGGGTGAATAAGCCTACTAAGCTTTCACACATTTTTTTGTACTTCTATCGGTCTTTTCTAATGTCAGTAACCTTTTAATACGTTACTGATCAGAGTGGATGCGGAAGCCTTTTACTTTACTGGGTAGAAGATGTGTAGCTTATGAGAGAGTATATGCATGGCGGTAAGCAGATAAAGACACAAGCATGTATAGAGGTTCGAAGGTGGAGTAATCCTTCTACGTCCTCTCTTCCTCCACATAGGATGGAACCTCTGTTAAGCTGGTTGAATTACATAGACCTATCTATTACAACCCACCCTTAACAGGTAAGGTAGCAAGCCTTCACACACATGCTTGCCTACCTTCCCTGATCCACACAAGATCCTATGCTTCCCACCTAGGGTCATCACTTTATCTCCTAGAAAGTGGTAAACTAAGCAGGACATTACTCCTCGCACTGAGTACTCCGAGACAACCTTTTAGAGAGGTTTATCTTCTTCTTCTTCAACTGGGTGCAGCAAGCTTGGCCTTCGTTTGCAGACTTGATTCTGCTGAAGCTTGCTACTGGACTGGTAGACTAGGTGTGTGTCTTCCTGGGGTGTGGAGTGTTCGAACTCTTCTTCTTTTTTGTTGCTCCTTGTGAACACTCTCTTCTCTTCTTAACTTCCCCCTTTTACTGCACTTCTCTCTTTATGAGCCTTTCTCTATGATGAGCTCTTCTCTCTTCTTGTTCGTGCACTCTCTCGTTCTCACACACCGGGTGTGATCTCTCACTCACCCCGCTTCAGTCTTCAGTCCTCCTCTTTATAGGTTGTGAAGTTTGCTCGTTGAAGGTAGACAAATTTCTGACATTGATGCGCCACACTCCTGTCACACGCCAGCTTTTCGCTTTCCACATGTCTTTTTCCGATTGGCTTCTGTCCTTCTTCTCTCTATCGGTAACTTGTTGTGTCTACCAGTAACTTTGACTTTCTATCCATGTCTGCTTTGTAGCTCCCTCCTCTAGCTTCACTCTGGAGCATCCTTCTTCTGGCTTGCTCCTTCAGGTGGCTCGAGGCTTCTGTAGCATGCTGCTCTCTACAGTATGCTTTCGGCATGGTCTTCTTAGGCAGCTTCCTGTCTCGCTGGATTCTGCTTTAGCAAGGTTCCTTCCAGTAGCTTCCTGAAGTCAATAGTATCCTTATTAGTTCCGGATTCTTTTCAACCATTCTCTTCACTATCCTTCCTTCGACATATTATCTATTTCTTTTAATCTTCTGCAGTAACTCTATTTGCAGTAACCTATCCTAAGATTGGTTATGCTTGTAGAGTTACTTTAAGGATTTGTCTCATCAAAACTTTCTACAAATGTTTCCAACAATTTCCCCCTTTTTGACAAAACCTTTTTACAGAAGATCAAAAGAATATAATCTCTTAAGCACAGAAAGCATATTTAAAGCATGGCACAAAGAGCATACTACTTTCATACACAAATCACATATAAGTCCAAAAGAAAGTGTATAAGGAATGAGCAATTTTTGAAGAACATAAGAAGTTTTATTAAGATAACATATCTATATTACAATGCAGTAAGCAAAGTAAATTAAAACATCCTATCTATATTCTTCTTCTTTTCTTATTGCTCTTTCCTATCTCTCTTTTCCTCCTTAGCTTCTTGCGAGCTTCTTTCTCGTTTCTTCCTCTATTACCCGAGGCTCGCTCCCAGTCGATTTCCTCTCTTGGTCATGGAGGAGAATTGAGGAAGGTGATCGCGAAAAGAAAGTTGATTCAGTTGGAGATGATCAAGAAGTAGTGGAGATGCTCAGGTGCAATAGCTTGCTGCAACCTTTCTTCTCGCACTACTTTTGCCAACTCCTGTGATTGATTCTTCCTTATTTTTGGATACAGAAGAGAATTCTCCCAAAGGAAGAGTTTTGTCTCTTCTGTTCTTCACCTCAGGAAGAATTTTGATCTTCCTTAATCCTTCACAGTTCTTCCCCCTTTTTGTCATTATCAACAAAGAGCAAGAGCTCAGGGGAAAACTGGAGAGGGATTCCTCGACCTCGACATCCAGACCTCAAAAAGGAGATCTACAGGGTGAGTCCTCAGATATCCTCGAGTTTGAGGTGAGGAAGGAACGCTTGAAGACCAAGTCTTCTGAAGAAGGCTTTCTCGTAAATATCGTAATGTTTAAAGTAGAACATACAAAACCTAAAAGGCAAATGGTAACTCAAGATAATGAAACATAACTTTTGCATCTAAAGGTAGGACATATTCTAAGCTTCATAAAAACAATACTACAATTTGAATAATCAAACAAGAAAGACTTGTACATTTTGAAAAGTAGTGGGAGTTGTAAGACTTAATATTAGAGATATAACATTAGTTTTAAACAGGAGGAAATATGTCAAATTACACATAAATATATAAGTAAATAACTTTTTTAACATCACTGACTTTGATGTGTACTTTTCTACCATAAAAGATAATCAAGTGACATTTTCTACTCTATTTTGACTCAGTCATTGAGAAATGATTGATTAATGATCGAGTGATGATATATTCTATTTATTTATACTACTATTTAACAATTGACAAATTTAAATGAATACTTGAACCACTATGTCAAATACAGTGGTTCAATTAATAATGTATTAAACCAAATTTAAATGAATACTCGAACCACTATGTCAAATATATAGTGGTTCGATTAATAGTGTATTAGACCAAATTTAAATGAATACTCAAACCACTATGTCAAATACATAGTGGTTCGATTAATAGTGTATTAAACCAAATTTAAATGAATACTCGAACCACTATGTCAAATACATAGTGGTTCGATTAATAGTGTATTAAATCAAATTTAATTGGTTACTCGAACCACTATGTCAAATACATAGTGGTTCGATTAATAGTGTATTAAACCAAATTTAAATGAATACTCGAACCACTATGTCAATTAATATATAGTGGTTCGATTAATAGTGTATTAAACCAAATTTAGACTTACTCGAACCACTATTCATTTAAATTTGGATTTACTCGAACCACTATTCATTTAAATTTGGACTTACTCGAACCACTATTCATTTAAATTTGAACTTACTCGAACCACTAATCAATTAAACCAAATTGGGACTTACTCGAACCACTTCATTTAAATTTGGACTTACTCGAACCACTAATCAATACACTATTTGGACTTACTCGAACCACAAATCAATTAAACCAAATTTGGACTTACTCGAACCACTATTCATTTAAATTTGGACATACTCGAACCACTAATCAATTAAACCAAATTTGGACTTACTCGAACCACTAATCAATACATACCAAATTTATCGAGCCACTATTGCAGCCATAATTGTGTTTGTGAGCCACTATTAAAAAAATACAACTTAATCGAGCCACTATTACACCCATTAATCAAATTAAAAAACACCCATAATCGAGCCACTATAAACACAAACTATTACATTAAAAAACACAATTTTGGGGTATAAACAATTCTATAAATGATCGAGCCACTATTTTAATTAAAAAACAATTGTTTAATCGAGCCACTATTACAATTGTTTAATCGAGTAACCATAATTTATATAATTTATAATCGAGCCACTATTACATTAAATAATTACATAATTTACTTTATAGTGGTTCGATTAGTGGTTCGATTACTTTATAATTTACCATATCAAATTTACTTTATATAATTAGAGGTTCGATTAATGTATATATTTTAATTTACTTTATATAATTAGTGGTTCGATTAATGTATATAGTGGTTCGATTAATGTATATATTTTAATTTACTTTATATAATTAAAAAATGTATTTCACATAGTGGTTCGAGTAACCAAACAAAATTAGTTTTTTACATGGTTACTCGAACCGCTATGTATTTGACATAATGGTTCGAGTAACCAAACAAATTTGGTTTAATACACTATTAATCGAACCACTATTTATTTGACATAGTGGTTCGAGTAACCAAAGAAAATTTATTTTTTTACATGGTTACTCGAACCACTATGTATTCGACATAGTGGTTCGAGTAACTAAACAAATTTACTTAATTCAATTTGATGAATTTGAATTTAATTGAACCACTTAATTTAATTTAATTGAATTGAATTTGATTTACTCGAACCACTTAATTTGTTTGGTTCAATTTACTTCAATTTCAGTTTAATTTGATTTACTTCAATTTGAGTTTGATTTACTCGAACCACTTGAATTGAATTTGATTTACTTCAATTTGATTTAATTGAATTTGAGTTTGATTTACTCGAACCACTTAATTTAATTTACTCAAACCGCTTAATCTAATTTAATTGAATTTGATTTCGTTCGATTTAATTTACTTTAATCGAACAACTTAATTTAATTTAATTCAATTTGGTAATCAAACCACTTAATTGAGTAAATTTAATCGAACCACTGAATTAAATTAAATTAAATTAAGTGGTTCGATTACCAAATTGGATTAAATTAAACGGTTCGATTAAATTTACTCAATTAAGTGGTTCGATAACCAAATTGAATTAAATTAAATTAAGTTGTTTGATTAAATTGAATTAAATTGAACTGAAATTAAATTAAATTTAATTAAATTAAGCGATTTGAGTAAATTAAATTAAGTGGGTCGAGTAAATCAAACTCAAATTCAATTAAATCAAATTGAAGTAAATCAAATTCAATTCAAGTGGTTCGAGTAAATCATACTCAAATTGAAGTAAATCAAATTAAACTCAAATTGAAGTAAATTGAACCAAACAAATTAAGTGGTTCGAGTAAATCAAATTAAATTAAATTAAGTGGTTCAATTAAATTCAAATTCATTAAATTGAATTAAGTAAATTTGTTTGGTTACTCGAACCACTATGTCAAATATATAGTGGTTCGAGTAACCATGTAAAAAACCAATTTTGTTTTGTTACTCGAACCACTATGTCAAATACATTTTTTAATTATATAAAGTAAATTAAAATATATACATTAATCGAACCACTATATACATTAATCGAACCACTAATTATATAAAGTAAATTAAAATATATACATTAATCGAATCACTATATACATTAATCGAACCACTAATTATAGAAAGTAAATTAAAGTAAATTAGACATAGTAGATTATAAAGTAATTGAACCACTAATTGAAACACTATAAAGTAAATTATATAAATTACTTTAATGTTATAGTGGCTCAATTATAAATTATATTGGAAACATTTGTAGAAAGTTTTGATAAGACAAATCCTTAAAGTAACTTTATAAGCAAAACCAATCTTAGGATAGGTTACTGCAAATAGAGTTACTGCAGAAGATTAAAAGAAATAGAGAATATGTCGAAGGAAGGATACTGAAGAGAATGGCTGAAAAGAATCGGGAACTAATAAGGATACTATTGACTTCAGGAAGCTATTGGAAGGAACCTTGCTAAAGCAGAATCCAGCGAGATAGGAAGCTGCCTAAGAAGACCATGCCGAAAGCATACTACAGAGAGCAACATGCTACAGAAGCCTCGAGCCACCTGAAGGAGCAAGCCAGTAGAAGGATGCTCCAGAGTGAAGCTAGAGGAGGGAGCTACAAAGCAGGCATGGACAGAAAGTCAAAGTTACCGGTAGACACAACAAGTTACCGGTAGAGAGAAGAAGGAGAGGAGCCAATCGGAAAAAGACACGTGAAAAGCGAAAGCTGGCGTGTGACAGGAGTGCGGCACATCAATGTCAGAAATCTGTCTATCTTCAACGGACAAATTTCACAACCTATAAAGAGGAGGACTGAAGACTGAAGCGGGGTGAGTGAGAGATCACACCCGGTGTGTGAGAACGAGAGAGTGCACGAACAAGAAGAGAGAAGAGCTCATTGTTCACCTTTTTCTTTAGGCTACTACCGCAAGTGTACGGTGTAGATTGCAGAACACGGTAAGCAAGGTCGATCCCACAGAGACTATTATCTAGGAATAATCGATTGCCCAAATTCAACCCCTAATTTTATATAGGCTATCACATATCAAAGACTTCTATTACTTATACTAAAACGAAAACAAATAAATACACGGAGACAAACAGATATATCTGAGACAGGTTCTAGAACATGCTTTCATCTAATTCTCATCACGATATCACTTGACCAATCCACTTCAATGATTAACTATCCTATATGAGCAATCACGAATATCAAATTAAAAGCTCTCTCGAGTCAATTTAACCGGTTGATTATTATGCTACCAGAGGTATCTCTACTCGATCTGATATAACACAACAACTCCCAAAAGCACCTAGGATTGAAAATCTCATCACATATGTCATTTATCTCTCGATCTCATGCTCCATATATGTCATGTGTTTACTCTTCCGTAATTAAATCATCTCTCTCGAATTTTGACTTAATTACTTAAACATGCTCAATTAGTGGTCACATAATCAAACAAGCAATCAAACCATAAACACATCAATAGGATAAAGAATCAAGAAATTGAATTGAAATCAAAGATCCATCAGATTCGAATTAGACTACTAACAAGCCCTAGAAACCCATGGAAAACTAGCCAGACATGAATATCAACAAACTCATAGACAAGATTGAAAATATCATATCAAACTAAAATAAACCGACAATAAAGGAAAGATAAAGAAAAACTCTATATGAATGATGATCTCTCGATTCTTCGATCTTTGAAGTCTTCTTTTCATCTCCGGATGCTCTCAGAATATGTGTTTTCTCTCTATAGATGTTATTCCTACCCTAATGATTGTCCTCCCTATCTCCCTGCTCCTTTTTGGGACGAATTTGGGTATATATAGCATCTTGGAGGTCTCTTAGATGGTTTAGAAGTGTGAGATACGTCAAAAATCGAGTTTGGGATCGAATAGGAGTCTCTCGGGCACGACCGTGCCCCAGGACACAGTCACCCGTGCGCCAGTGCTAGTGTTTCTGTGTAGTGGGGCACGACCGTGTTCCAAGACACGATCGTTCGCTGGTGCAAAGTTCCGAATTTGACTTCGACGTCTTCATGAAAGTTTTAGGTCTTGACGTTAGCTTTCAAATGCCACAACTTTCACCTCAATATCAGTCTTCTAGACAAAGTTATGGTCAAAATACTAGTGCCCTGTCACGATGAAGAACCGAACCCAAAACTTCCGTTTTTCCTTAATATTCTGCTTTCTTGTAGAACGAATTGGGAAAAGTGTTCAACATCAAAGTTGTACATCTCTTCCTTAGATTTCCAAAAAAATTAAGATCTTCCAATTAGGACTTCTAGATCGTGAGATATGTCATTTCTTCGACAACTGCGCATGTGAGATGAAACTTGAGATTTTTGCACTAAAAACACAAAACTAAACACAAAACCATCAAATGCAACTAATAAATCAAAAGTATCTAAATCACTATAGAAACGTACATAAACATGCTCAAATGAACACATAAACATACGTAAAAATATAGTAAAAACAACACTTATCACTCATCAGAGAGAAAGGCTCATAAAGAGAGAAGCGCAGTAAAAAGGGGAAGTTAAGAAGAGAAGAGAGTGTTCACAAGGAGCAGCAAAAAAGAAGAAGAGCTCGAACACTTCACACCCCAGGAAGACACACACCCAGTCTACCAGTCCAGCAGCAAGCTTCAGCAGAATCAAGTCTACAAACGAAGGCCAAGCTTGATGCACCCAGTTGAAGAAGAAGAAGATAAACCTCTCTAAAAGGTTGTCTCGGAGTACTCAGTGCGAGGAGTAATGTCCTGCTGAGTTTACCACTTTCTAGGAGAGAAAGTGATGACCCTGGGTGGGTAGCGTAGGATCTTGTGTGGATCAGGGAAGGTAGGCAAGCATCTGTGTGAAGGCTTGCTACCTTACCTGTTAAGGGTGGGTTGTAATAGATAGGTCTATGTAATTCAACCAGCTTAATAGAGGTTCTCTCCTGTGTGGAGGAAGAGAGGACGTAGAAGGATTACTCCACCTTCGAACCTCTATACATGCTTGTGTCTTTATCTGCTTACCGCCATGCATATACTCTCTCTCATAACTTGCACATTTTCTACCCAGTAAAGTAAAAGGCTTCCGCATCCACTCTGATCAGTAACCTCTCAAAAGGTTACTGACATTAGAAAAGACTGATAGAAGTAGAACAAAAATGTGCGAAGGCTTAGTAGGCTTATTCACCCCCCTCTAAGCCTACTACCTGTAGTTTCGGGCCAACAAGTGATATCAGAGCAGTTTGGACCGTTCACCAGTTGATATATCTGATGCCAACAAATGGTATCTATGGTCGGTGGATTGTTCATCCTTGCTCATTGGTCAGTCTGATACCTACAAGTGATATCAGAGCAAATGGATGAACTAAAAGATCTAAGCAATCTATCCAGATCCCATCTGTAAATAAGCCTCTCTCAAAATATCTCTCTCTCTCACCCTCACATCAGAGATCATTTTCAATGTCTTTTGCTCTAAAAGGATATGATTGATGTGAAAACAACAAACAGCTAAAAGATGAAGAGAATCAAGCTATGTTGTGAAGAAAGCTATTTCTGAGGGGGAACAACAAGCTGCAAAGAAGAAAGCTGTGCAGAAAGGTGTAGACCAACAAGGAGCTGAAGAAGAAGCTGACACAACTATCAACAAGCAGCAAATCATGGAGGCAAACGATGAGGATGACAAGCCAAGGTGTAAGAAGAAGAAGTTCACTCCATCAACCAGATCGACCTCCAGACAGAGACAAGAATGAAAGAGGACCTTCTCTTTCAAAAGAACAAAAATGACCAGGTATTTTCATTCTAATTCTAAAACTCTTTACATCTGGTCATAACCATATCTTGTTAATCTATCAAAGAACTCAAGTGACTATATGTTAATGGATGATAACTTGATGTCACTTGATTCTTAAAAATGAGAAAGGAAGCCTGCATGTTTATTTCAATATTTTATGCTTCGTTTTCTCATGCAAAGCCTCAAAGTAACCTGGATTGGTACTGTTAAGTGACCCCACATCTTAAAAGAGAAGACCACAAAGTAAGGGGGAACTTACAGTACTAATCAAGGAAGCCTTGATGGCAAAAAGGGTTAAAATCCTTGGAGTAACTCAAATTAGGTATGCTGTAGAAAATATGCAACAAACTGTCCTTCCATAAGGAATTAAGCAGAACAGAAACTCCAGAAAAATTAAAAAAAAATGTTTACCCTTGTCTATCATGCTATGCCTACAAACACTTGCACACACTATCACTGATTATTCTTTAAAAGTCTTGAAGGAGCTGAAACTCTCTCTACAGCAACCATAGGCTGTAAAGGTAGTCTAATCTTCTGAAGGAAAACCTAACTCAGAAGGACTCATATTTGTATGAGTACCTATATACAAGTGTTTTGCAGGTACATCTAAAGGGTTAGTAATTTTAAGGGGAACAGTTGACAAATATGACAAACTCTGACTATAGTATGTTAAACATCCGGTTACTGGATACTAGGTCATGGGATAACAGGACGCTGACACCCAGACCCTAGATACCAAATTACTAGATGCTAAGCTACTAGAAATCAGAGCACTTGTCATTAAGTCAATAGAAAAGGTAGAAGGGCTCAAAAGAAAATGATAAAATTCTGACTAAAGGAAACGCTAGACACCAGAATATTGAATATTAGGTCGGTGATAGCAGGATGCTGGACATGAGAATACTAGAGATCAGGCTGACTGGATATTAGGTCGCTAGGTGGCAGGACGCTAGATATCAGGATGCTAGACACCAAGGGGTGGAAACTAGGTCGCTGGGTTACAGGACGCTAAATACCAAGTAGCTGGATACTAGATCGCTGAATACCAGGTCACTGTGTATCAGGACGCTAGATTTCAATATTCTGGATACTAGGTTACTTAAAGTCAGAACTTATCATCAAAACTGGATAAATAGATCTCTTGGATATTACATGTCAAAGCAGTTACTGAGAAAATATTTCTTGGTAACGTGCGTATATAAAAAGGGGGATCGTCTATATCTAGAAATAGACTACCTTTTCAAAAACCCTAAAATAAGCAATAGCCGCACGATCAGAAGAATCCAAGGGTGGAGATTCAGCCGCTGACCACAGACGTAATGAATCAAAGAGAAACGACATAAAGCTGTGGAAACTATCAACATCAGCCTTGGAAACCGACGGAGCAGTTAATGAGATCTTTAAAGATCCAAACTGCAGCAGGGAGTATTTCTATCCCTATAAGTACATGCACTCCTTACTCTTCATAATGCATATATCGATATCCTCTTCCTCTCATCCTTAGTTAGAATGTAACCAAATTGTTGGAAACCCTTCTCTTCATTCCTTCCCAAAGACACATTCTCTGCATATAATAAACCAAGCACAAACCAAATCACAGACAGTCACCTCTCACGCCTAATACTTGCCGAGAAAGCCTTCTTCAGAAGACTTAGTCTTCAAGCGTTCCTTCCTCACCTCAAACTCGAGGATATCTGAAGACTCACCCTGTAGATCTCCTTTTGAGGTCTGGATGTCGAGGTCGAGGAATCCCTCTCCAGTTTTCCCCTGAGCTCTTGCTCTTTGTTGATAATGACAAAAAGGGGAAAGAACTGTGAAGGATTAAGGAAGATCAAAATTCTTCCTGAGGTGAAGAACAAGAGAGACAAAACTCTTCCTTTGGGAGAATTCTCTTCTGTATCCAAAAAGAAGGAAGAATCAATCAAAGGAGTTGGCAAAAGTAGTGTGAGAAGAAAGGTTGCAGCAAGCTATTGCACCTGAGCATCTCCACTACTTCTTAATCATCTCCAACTGAATCAACTTTCTTTTCGCGATCACCTTCCTCAATTCTCCTCCATGACCAAGAGAGGAAATCAACTGGGAGTGAGCCTCGGGTAATAGAGAAAGAAACGAGAAAGAAGCTCGCAAGAAGCTAAGGAGGAAAAGAGAGATAGGAAAGAGCAAGAAGAAAAGAAGAAGAATATAGATAGGATGTTTTAATGTACTTTGCTTACTATACTGTAATATAGATATGTTATCTTAATAAAACTTCTTCTGTTCTTCAAAAATTGCTCATTCCTTATACACTTTCTTTTGGACTTATATGTGATTTGTGTATGAAAGTAGTATGCCCTTTGTGCCATGCTTTAAATATGTTTTCTGTGCTTAAGAGATTATATTCTTTTGATCTTCTGTAAAAAGGTTTTGTCATCATAAAAAAGGGTGAAATTGTTGGAAACATTTGTAGAAAGTTTTGATGAGACAAATCCTTAAAGTAACTCTACAAGCATAACCAATCTTAGGATAGGTTACTGCAAATAGAGTTACTGCAGAAGATCAAAAGAAATATAGACTATGTCGAAGGAAGGATACTGAAGAGAATGGTTGAAAAGAATCTGGAACTAATAAGGATACTATTGACTTCAGGAAGCTACTGGAAGGAACCTTGCTAAAGCAGAATCCAGCGAGACAGGAAGTTGCCTAAGAAGATCATGCCGAAAGCATACTGCAAAGAGCAGCATGCTACAGAAGCCTCGAGCCACTTAAAGGAGCAAGCCAGAAGAAGGATGCTCCAGAGTGAAGCTAGAGGAGGGAGCTACAAAGCAGGCATGGATAGAAAGTCAAAGTTACCGGTAGACACAACAAGTTACCGGTAGAGAGAAGAAGGAGAGGAGCCAATCGGAAGAAGACATGTGGAAAGCGAAAAGCTAGCGTGTGACAGGATTGCGGCGCATCAATGTCAGAAATCTGTCTACCTTCATCGGGCAAATTTCACAACCAATAAAGAGGAGGACTGAAGACTGAAGCGGGGTGAGTGAGTGATCACACCCGGTGTGTGAGAATGAGAGAGTGCACGAACAAGAAAAGAGAAGAGCTCATCAGAGAGAAAGGCTCATAAAGAGAGAAGCGCAGTAAAAGGGGGAAGTTAAGAAGAGAAGAGAGTGTTCACAAGGAGCTGCAAAAAAGAAGAAGAACTCGAACACTCCACACCCTAGGAAGACACATACCTAGTCTACCAATCCAGCAGCAAGCTTCAGCAGAATCAAGTCTGCAAACGAAGGCCAAGCTTGCTGCACCCAGTTGAAGAAGAAGAAGAAGATACCTCTCTAAAAGGTTGTCTCGGAGTACTCAGTGCGAGGAGTAATGCCCTGCTTAGTTTACCACTTTCTAGAGAGAAAGTGATGACCCTAGGTGGGTAGCGTAAGATCTTGTGTGGATCAGGGAAGGTAGGCAAGCATCTGTGTGATGGCTTGCTACCTTACCTGTTAAGGGTGGGTTGTAATAGATAGGTCTATGTAATTCAACCAGCTTAACAGAGGTTCCCTCCTGTGTGGAGAAAGAGAGGACGTAGAAGGATTACTCCACCTTAGAACCTCTATACATGCTTCTGTCTTTATCTGCTTACCGCCATGCATATACTCTCTCTCATAAGCTACACATCTTCTACCCAGTAAAGTAAAAGGCTTCCGCATCCACTCTGATCAGTAACCTCTCAAAAGGTTACTGACATTAGAAAAGACCGATAGAAGTACAACAAAAATGTGCGAAGGCTTCGTAGGCTTATTCACCCCCTCTAAACCTACTACCTGTAGTTCGGGACCAGCTAATTATATAAATTTTGGTTACTCGATTAAACAATTGTAGTAGTGGCTCGATTAAATAATTTTTTTTTTCATTAAAATAGTGGCTCGATCATTTATAGAATTGTTTATACCCCATCATTGTGTTTTTTAATGTAATAGTTTGTGGTTATAGTGGCTCGATTATGGGTGTTTTTTTAATTTGATTAATGGGTGTAATAGTGGCTCGATTAATTTGTATATTTTAATAGTGGATCACAAACACAATTATGGGTGCAATAGTGGCTCGATTAATTTGCTATGTATTGATTAGTGGTTCGAGTGAGTCCAAATTTCGTTTAATTGATTAGTAGTTTGAGTAAGTCCAAATAGTGTATTGATTAGTGGTTTGAGTAAGTCCAAATTTGGTTTAATACACTATTAATCGAACCACTGTATATTAATTGACATAGTGGTTCAAGTATTCATTTAAATTTGGTGTAATACACTATTAATCGAACCACTATGTATTTGACATAGTGGTTCGAGTAACCAATTAAATTTGGTTTAATACACTATTAATCGAACCACTATGTATTTGACATAGTGGTTCGAGTATTCATTTAAATTTGGTTTAATACACTATTAATCGAACCACTATGTATTTGACATAGTGATTCGAGTAACCAATTAAATTTGGTTTAATATACTATTAATTGAACCACTATGTATTTGACATAGTGGTTTGAGTATTCATTTAAATTTGGTCTACTACACTATTAATCGAACCAGTATGTATTTGACATAGTGGTTCGAGTATTCATTTAAATTTGTTTTAAGACATTATTAATCGAACCACTGTATTTGACATAGTGGTTCGAGTATTCATTTAAATTTGTCAATTGTTAAATAGTAGTATAAATAAATAGAATATATCATCACTTGATCATTAATCAATCATTTCTCCATGACTGAGTCAAAATAGTGTAGAAAATGTCATTTGATTATCTTTTATGGTAGAAAAGTACACATCAAAGTCAGTGATGTTAAAAAAGTTATTTACTTATATATTTATGTGTAATTTGACATATTTCCTCTTGTTTAAAACTAATGTTATATCTCTAATATTAAGTCTGACAACTCCCACTGCTTTTCAAAATGTACAAGTCTTTCTTGTTTGATTATTCATATTGTTTTATTGTTTTTATGAAGCTTAGAATATGTCCTAACTTTAGACGCAAAAGTTATGTTTCATTATCTTGAGTTACCATTTGCCTTTTAGGTTTTGTATGTTCTACTTTAAACATTACGATATTTACGAGTGGTTGTAATTATATGATTTAATCAAATAGGGTCTATTTTCCAATGCAACTTTATAAATTTCGTGTTCATTTCAAGAAATAATAATCTCATTGCCATTAAAGGAAAAGTAAACATTTGTTTATGCACTTTTGAAACAGTTTTAAAATTTAGGTAACGAAAAATAATATAAACATTGTTTAAAATTAAATTTATATCAGAAAAATAATATAAACATTGCTTAAAACTAAATTTATATCTCTAAATTATATCTGACAACTCCCACTACTCAAAAGAGTTAATCACTCAAAATACCCAAATTTATATAACTCTAAACTAATATACCTATCAATATAATTGATTATCTCAATCTACCAAAAAATATAAATTATTGTCCCCAAATACCCAAATTTTTAGTCAAATACTAAAATATTCTTATCACACTTTTGTCATTTAATGCTTATCATTGAGAAATG
This sequence comes from Scutellaria baicalensis, assembly GCA_005771605.1. Classification (NCBI taxonomy): domain Eukaryota; kingdom Viridiplantae; phylum Streptophyta; class Magnoliopsida; order Lamiales; family Lamiaceae; genus Scutellaria; species Scutellaria baicalensis. The sequence goes on from CM016727.1 coordinate 23,693,100, forward strand.
CTATGTCCAAACCCAATTTTGCTACTTCCAAACTATATATATTTTCCAAGAATTTCTAATTATTCCAAACCATATGACTATTAAATCCGACCCGAATCCAAAAACGGTATATAGGCTGGAAACCTTGCTAGTCGTAAGCTTGTTCTGTTTACAGATCAAGACAGACTTAATAGGTGTAACAACACCACGTATCGTTCCGGAGCCTTGGGAGCGATCCCCCCAAAATGGTATCAGAGCCTAGGTTTATTAAGAACTAAATTTATATTTATTATATGTTTTATATGTAATTCACTATTGGTGAGGAGAATTATACGAGAAAAAAATGGATCTGGACGAATGTCCAAGATGTATATTGTGACATATTGGAACCGCCAATATGCCCGAAGACAAATTGCAGGTGCCGACGCAGAAGCTTTAAGGCAGTGCGGCAAACAAGCAACCTATCATGTGGAACTCCTTAGGGTGAACCGGATGATACAGGCTGATCTGACAAACCACCAGGAGGATAACCATCAGTACCATAATGTCTGATGGAATGCCCAAGTGGAAGGAAATACTTCCAGATACTTCTAAGATCTCCGAGGATCTTAAAAAAATCCAGAAGACGGTGCAGAGTTATGGCAACCGCCATAAACACCTACCAACACAAGTTCATCAGATCCAAAGCCAAATGGAAACGATGATTAAAAATCAACAAGAGACTCTTGAAATCATTCATGATATCCAGGAAAGAGTCAAGAGTCCGGAGAACCGACCAAGTTCATCCGGAGGAAGGAGACGTATTAATTTCGGGACAGTTTCTTATTTACACCTAGATGGGAAGCCAACCGAAGTTGTGCGACACATAATCAATGATGAAAAACTTATCGCCATCATCAAAGGAAAATCCGTTACAAACAAGTAATGGATTTGGAAATGATAAATCTGCGGGATCTACATGACCTTGCCGAATCCTTCGCGGGATTAGGTATTGTGGATATAAAGATGAACGCAGGAGATGGATTTACCTTGGTTACTTGTGATCAACAGCAGAGACCACCAGTCAATCCCAACGTAGCAGAAAGTTCCGGATCACATCATGTGGACGAACAAATGCCACACAGAGGGGATTTCACAACAGGAGGGAATCCTATTAATGTCATAGGAACCCGACCACATTCCAAAAGGCCGAATCTATTCAATATGCCTTATGGAAAGTCACAGCTCGACCCAATACATCCATACGGGTTGATGTTAAATCTGGATATCCCAGATTTCAAGAACCGTGAAATCCTTATCGACGACTGGGCATCGGCTATGAGGATTGCAACAGGAACCCTCGATCTTGAAAAAGAAGGATTCATCTTACTACTCGAGATGAGTCTAGAAGGATCTGTAAAGATCGCATGGGATATGACAGTACCAGAGATTAAGAACAACGTCACAGCTGGTGAGTCAATGAAAAGAATTATCGATAACATGGCCAAATTATTCAAAATCCATTTTATCGGCATAGGCTACTTTGAGGGAATAGAGGAAGAAAAAAGAAAAAGATACAAACAAGCCTTCTACAGCCTCGAGTTGCATGATATTTGTCATGTTGACGAATACATTAAGTTGTTCACCGAGTACCGATGGAAGTCCAAGGTGGAAGACAGAGAGGCTTCACAATTATTCTTTGCGAAGATACCAAGTCCCTAGAGAGAAATGTTGATCAGGGAATACAAGTGCGCAGATGACTTAGATACCGTGGCCAGAAAGATGTCATTTCTAAAGGCCAAGTTATCTGAATGGTGTCATCAAGCGACACTATACAAGAACTACAAGAGACTATGAGAAATCAATAAAATGGTTCTTTTATGTTGAAAAGAGAATGACATTCCAACCGTCGTTGGAGGTCAAACACTGAGGCATAAAAGGCAGAAACAGAGAAGTCATCCATACCACCATGGAAGCAACAACAAGATAAGCGATCGTTGGTCTTCATGGAGACCAAGAAGAGTATGGTCGAAGCAAAAGGCCTGAAGTTACTAATCAGGGCAAAGACCAACACCAAACAGGAATAGAGCTCGGAGTTTTTCATCAAGCTCTGATCAGGGAAATTCCAGCAGGACTACAGGAAGAAGAACTTTCAGACGAGCTCACACCAGAGCCAACGAAAGTTTTAAAGATTGTAATTGCTGGACATGCGGAGCAAGATGGCATATCTCAACAGATTGCCCAGAGAATCAGAAACGAAGAATTAGACAGTTTGAGACGACACCCGAACTCGAAGAAGTTGTCTACTATCAAGATCTTATACAGGTGTATCAATTTGAGGATTTACCCTCAGATGAAAGCATCTACAAAGAAGAGATATATTCTGAAGATGGAAGTGAATCCATCTCAGAATCAGAGTGAATAATAAATTCTTCAAAAACGGTGAGAGAGGATATGTCAAGATACCTCTCCCACACTACGGTTTCTCATAAGACTCTAATGAGGATTATGAAAGAAGATTCAAAGCTCCAGATTTACGATGGTTTTACCATTGGAGCTATGGAAAAGGCATTGGATAAAATTGGTTTTCGCAGAAAACATCGAATTATCCATGGAGTAACTACTGGAGAATTTGTCATCCCAATGGAACTCACTGGTAATATGATTGAGATGCAATTGATCCCACACCGAGAGATACAGGAGATTAAAGGCAGAGTCAAGAGAGAAGTTGCAAATACACTCTCATGGATTCACATCGTATCCATAAGAATTGTTATTAAAGCAACCTTCAAGAAAGGAGTTGATTCGCCGCTCAACCTTGCAATTTGTGACAAGCGAATCTCAAATCTCAAGGATTCATACCTTGGGGCTGTTACAGGAAATTTGTGTGCAAGAAAATTGGCATTCAATGTCTATCCAAGAATTGCATACAATCTGGGAGATCGAGATTTCAACCGAGTCTTAACCTTCATCAAGATTTCAATAGAAATGATTTGATGAAAGAAGGGAATAGACCCTACTCGATCACCTACAAGATTTCATACGTTCTCTCGAATACACATCACTCAGATGTATTCTTGAGGAAGGAATTCATCGAAGTTCCAAAAATCTTTGAGGACTTCGCTAGGGTAGTTCTACCAGAACTCATAGAATCTCCAACCATAAAGGAGATCGATATGAGGATCCAAGATCAACTCGTCTTCAACAAGAGCCAAAGTCTCAGAATTGAGCCTAGACGGATGTCTTTCCAACAAGACAGGCTAATGAGTAATAGCCGTTGGGAGGAAATCAGACCGAGCACAACCCAGCGAATCCCATATGTTTTCAAAACACAAGGAGAGCTTAAGTGCCCGGAAGGATGGAGAGGAGTTGAAGTGATATTTGACATTACTCAACGAGACAACATATTCTCTTGTAATGTCCTATATTACCTCCAACAACCGATGGTCGGAATATTTCAAGAAAATCTAAAAATTGGTGGGATTGAAGTGACTATTAGAGGAGTCGCAAGAAGAATCCCAGATCAGTTGATACTTGGAATTGCGTTTCTCGAGGATCACAAACCTTGGGAAAGATTACAAGATTGAATGGAGTTCACAGTGGCCGAAAAAAGATACATAATCAGATGACCACTTGTCCATTCTCCATATATATTTCTATCGGAATGATATATGAGGAATACAAGGCCGAATATTTCACTGCCTATATCGACTCAGGCGCCGGAATATGTACTGCCAAGCAGGAGGTTTTCTATAAAGAAATTGGAGAAGATCTACCAGTCATCGCAGGAAGAGATTTTTCTAAAAGGATTCTTATCCTGAATCGAGGAATCAAGCAAGCAGAAATCATGATCGGAGGAGCAGGTGGTACCCCATGGTACAAAGTCAAGATGCCACCAATCTATTTCCATGATACAAGCACAGATGTGTTGTTAGGTAACAATTTCCTATAAACATTCAAGTGTTTTACACAGGAAAATGAGACAAGAAGACTTATTTTCACAACTTTATATGATCATAAGATTATTGTCCAAAGACTACGAGAGGCATTCTACAGAAAAATGCCTATCATTTTTCACAGCAAGCGTGGTGATGAAGCCAAACTTCGGCATCCAAAAATGGTGGATAGAAGAAGATTTGGCGATGCACTATTATCATACCGACAATATGGCCCGATCAAGATAAGGACCAACAAGAGATGGGATAATCACTTGTATTCATTTAGGATACAAGGAGAAGAAGAAGTTACTCCAATAATAATTGCAAAAATAATTAGCCTATTGGAGAATTCATTGAGTGAGATTTCAATTGAAGAACAGATTTCACTCGAAGACATCAAGAAGAAAATCCAAAGGAACTACAATGAAAATCCTTTGGCATGGTGGAATAAGAACGAACTCAAAGCCTCCTTAAAGGTTAAGCCCAGAAAGGAACAGGATTTCGTAAGATACAAGCCAATCCTTATGAACCAAGAGGATCGCGAGGATATGCAGAAAATACTTAAGGAACATTTGGACCTTAAGTTGATCTCACCAGAAGTTTCTCCATACAGCAGCTCGGGATTTCTTCTAAGAAATCATGGAGAAATCAAGAGAGGAAAGCCAAGACTTATTATTAATTACAAAGGGATTAATGACATATTGGAGTTCGATGGATACTACATCCCGAGTAGAGAACACCTGGTCAACAACATCAAAGGTGCCAAGGTATTCTCTAAATTCGATTGTAAGTTTGGATTCTACCAGATTAAGATGGAGGAAGAAAGTAAGAAGTTTACAGCTTTTTCCACACCACAAGGACATTATATCTGGAACGTGATGCCCATGGGATTAGCAAATACTCCCCAGATATATCAGAGAAAGATGGATAATCTTTTTAAAGATTATTTCAGTTTCATGTTTGTATACATCGATGATATACTCATCGCATCCAAGAACGTGAAAGAGCATCTCAAGTATTTGGAAATCTTTTCAGATGTTTGTCATAATGAGGGATTAGTGCTTTCCGAGAAGAAGACAGTAATTGCTACAAGACAGATCGAATTCCTTGGAATTGAGATCGACGAATCTGGAATTATCTTGCAAAGCCACATCGTGGAAAAAAAACAAGGATTTCCAGATACCCTCAAGGACAAGAAACAACTTCAGAGTTTTCTTGGAGTTGTTAACTTCGCCGGAATGTTCATTAACAATCTGGCACACTACAGGAAGGTGTTTAGCCCATTATTGAAGAATGATTCAATATTCAAATTGGAAGATGAACACCAAGAAGGGATTAAGCAACTGAAGGAAGTTTGTCAACAGGTTCCAAAACTTGTTAAACCTCAAGACGAGGATGAACTAGTTCTCTACACTGACGCCAGTGATCATTGGTGGGCAGCAGTTTTTATGAAGGCTACACCAAATGGAGAAGTGCCATGCAGATACTATAGCAGTTTATTCACGAACAGTGAAGCAAATCGATGGCATATCAATGAAAAGGAGTTTTTCGCAATCAGAAAGGCTTTCAAAAAATGGTCTTTATTCTTACTGGCTAAGAAGTTCATATTAAAGATTGATAATTCGAGTGTCAAAGCTTTTCTGAAAAACAAAATTGAATCTAAACCAGAAAAAGCTAGGATACTTAGATGGCAGGCTGAATGTCAATATTATGATTACGATATTGTCATTGTGAAATCTCATGCAAATATTCTTGCAGATTTCTTAACACGAGATGGAAGGACACGTCGCTGATGAGGTCCTCAAACGAGTTAGGCACCTCTGGGAAAACATGGAGAGCCTAGAACGAGGCTTTGGGACTTTATGTCTCAACGCATAATTCGTAGGACGACTTCAACAGGTTGATTAGAGATCTGTCTCTGATCTAATATGAGCATGCCAGTACGTACACGGACAATTGTCCTTGGTACTATGGGGGCCTATTTTCTAGGCTGCATCTCCAACGGTGCAAAAGAGAGAAATAAGAGAACGGGCCTCTAACCCGATAGCTATGGATTCAAATATCATAACCGAGAAGACTGCAGATGATGCATTCCTTGAGGATGTACTAGCTGTGGCAAAAGTTGAAACTCCGGTGTCAAAACCCGAGTCTTCAAATCAACCCAGCACCTATGGGGTTAAAGAGAGAGAGTTGAACCTTAGGCCACAAACTGGCAAAACTAAGGTTCAAACTAACGATATTGAAGTTTCCTCTATGCAGGTTTACCAAAGACAATGGGAGAAGCTAGTTACAAGAAAGGTATCCATACGGAGAGAACAGTTGTAGATATCTCTAGAAAATACCCAAGAGTTTGGATGAAACCAGGAAGTCATCCAAATGAAGTACATGAATGGTATAACTTTGGAGCTCTTGCTTCAATTTCACCAGGATTCCCAGAAATTTTGAAACTACCGAAATGGATTGGGACAGCAGTGCACAAGACTTGGGCCAATAATCCACATTTGGCCAGAGGTGATATTCTGGAATTGTATTTTTTCAGTGCAGCTCTAGAACCAGTGAAGAAGGGTTTCCATGAAACCTTTCATTTCATCAAGCTAAGGAGACTAGATGGAAATGTCTTGAAGAACATCAAGACGACTGCTCCGGAGGATACTCCAATTTTGGTAGGAGCGTTTTCAGAAGACGAGGATTCTACCCGACGAGCATGAGGACTCTGGGTTTGTCTAAATGAAATGGATAAAGTCAAGTATCCCTTCAAGTTCTTTCAGAATTCGGTAAATGGATCTTTTATGCTGAATTCCATGACAGGAACAACTACAGGCTTCGCAGAGGATCTTTTCGAAACAAAGAGAAGGATCCTTTGGAAAAACAAGCTTCCGGTAAGCAAAGAGACATACCGGAAATTCTGCAACATGGCGCATATTGGCCGATGGACGGATCACTTCTGCCAAGCATGCCCAGATCAAAAAGAGCCCGAGTTTGGGAAAGGGTTCCGACCCAAACCCGACCGACGAGAGCGAGGGACAGAGAAGGACAAAGGGTCTGCCCAAAAGAAAAGTTACCCACGGGGACCACGAAGGCCAAATTTCTAAGATTCCCCGACAACGGTAACATGGGCTGAGTCACACCCCACAAGCATCGCATGCGAAAAGTCACGGGAAGAAATAAAAAGATTCCCCGACAACTTCACATGGGATGAGTCACGAGAAGAAAAGCTAGCAAGCACTAACTCAGTGGTTGATCCACTCAGAAAGGTTGACAGTTGTCTCAAAACAAATTTGGAATCCGCACTTCAAGTCCGGATTCTCACTTATAAATAAGCGAGACAGAAGGAAGCTAAGGACATCAACAATTCCCCATAGTTTTCTTCAAAACATCTTTGTATAATTCTGAATTTTTATAGTTTTCAGTTTATGTGTTTACGAGTTACAGCCTTCTCCATGAGAGGCTGATCTAGTATTCTCCTCCCAATAGGAGTTTACAGATATGTAATAAATATTTTTAGTTCTTAATAAAAAAGAGGCTTTTGCTTCAATGTATTTATGTTTGATCTGTTCATCCTTTGGAAGGATCACCTTGTACACCTGGTGTAGGAAACGAACCAAGGTTGTGCGAGGCAGTTGCTGAAGGAGCTGGATAACTTGCAAACTATCTTCCCTGAGGGTTGAAGTTGAACAGTGAGGAGCCGTTCGTAAAACGGTTTGGGGACAATAATTTTCCAACTGGTGGTGTTACGAACCATCTCACCCGGTGCTGTTCTGGTCGAAGAAATGTATGATCTCCAACGGGTTAATTTATTTTACGGAAGCATGTTAGGCCTGATATTAATTGAATTAATGATGATTTAGGGCATAATAATCATATGGTGTGGAAAATGAAAAGTTTTGGTTATTAATAGATTTTGGAATATAGTAAAAATTTGGATGTTTGTGTAAAAGTCAAAAGAAATATTTGGAAATGGGTATATGGGGATAATAAGTTATAATTGTGGGTATGTGGAGGTAATAAATTATAATGATGGGTATAAAAGCTTTACACTATATGAAAATGGGTAAATAGTGATTCCAACTCTTTTCAAAATGTACAAGTCTCTATTTTTTGACTATTTCTATTGTTTTATTGCTTTTATATATTTTAACCTTAGATGTCAAAGATATGCTTCAATGTCTTGAGATGTCTATTAGCTTCTAGGTTTGGGATGTTCTACTTTAAACATTTCGGTATTGAGTAGTGGTCGTTCATATGACTTGATATGGATAGAGGAAAGGGTTCCTCATATAGCAAAGTCAGAGAACAATAAAGATAAATAAACAGATACTCCATGAAGAGAAAAGCTCAGCAGAGCACGTGCAAAGGGGGTTCCAGCAGAGCACTCCCAAAGAAAAGTTCAGCAGAACACGTGCAGAGGAGGTCCCAGCAGAACATTCCCGAAGAGAAGTTCAACAGAACACGTGCAGAAGAACTCCCAGCAGAACATCCCCAAAGAGAAGTTCAGCAGAATACGCGCAGAAGAATTCCCAGCAGAACAGGTCCAGGGAACAACTGACAGACGAATAGATGCAGACGAACAGATGCAGACTAACGGATGCAGACGAACAGAAACAATTGAATAGATCTGGTACACTCGAAGTAGGGGATAATAATCCGAAAGCAATGATGAAAATCATGCCCTAGGGGTCTACTGACGTGGACAGAAAGAATAACAGAAAAAGGAATATTCTAGAGAAGGAGTGGTGTACATAGAGCTATAGAGGAAGTACCCAAGGAAAAAAACAAGAAAAATGGCTTGAGGAACAAAGAGAAGGGGAGGAGAAAATGGCAGAAATGCCCTCCCTCCACCTTTTTTAGGAACTAGTATAAATAGAGGGAAATATGTATTCCAAGGGACTTTTGACAATTCTCATCTTCAATACAAGGAACATCTTTTCAATTCTGGAAAAACAAGTTGTTATTTACTATTTCATCAGCATTTATTCTTAGTGTTATTCATTTTGATTATCCATGTTTATGTTCATTTTTGTTGACATCTCAACAATGGCGCCGTCTGTGGGAACTGCAGGAGAGGAGTGAGTTTCCTTCTTGTCCTGCTGCGTTACTCTTTTCATTGTTCTTTGCATTGCGTCTTTCTCTTTTTTGTTTTGCACATCTGTTCGTGGGGAGAGGGGTTAGAGGAATCGATATAAGCTGATAGAAGTAATGGCTAATCGGATAATTCGAGATCTCGACGGAGATTTTCAAGAGGTGGCAAGGCCGGAAGCATCGAGAGCAAGGGGAAGATCGGAAGAGGCGAGAGAGCCAGCTGTGCCGAGCTCGTGGACTTTTACCCCAGAACAATTGGATGACTTCATCCATTCTGCTGTGCAAAAAGCCCTGGAAAAAGCGGCTGCGGAGAAAGATAGAGGAGAAGAAAGGTGAGAAGCCGCAAAGGCTAAAGGTACTAAGATTCCGGTGCAGGGAGTTCGATCGGGTCGGCCAGAAGTAGCCCAAGAACAAAGCGCGGACAGCCACCCGTCACGGTGGAAATACCCATCGCTAGAAGCCTCATCGGCAGACATCTCCATACAGCGCACGCAAGATCTGGAGGTACAGAAACAGATGGAAGCAATGCAGAGGGAAATACAGCTGCTACGGCAGAGGATAGGCACCGCTAGCTAGATCCAAGTGCCCGGAGGAAGTCCATTTACAATGACGGTGCAGATGGACGAGTTGCCGACCAATTTCAAACCTCTAACCTTTGAGTATGACGGAACTACAGATCCATACGATCACCTCTTACGATTTGAAAATGTAGCTCTGCTTCATCAGTATACGGATGGGGTCAAATGCCAAGTTTTCCTAACTACCGTCATTCAAGCCGCCCAGAGGTGGTTCGGGCAGTTGGCGGAGGATAGCATCCATTCCTTTCGAGATTTCAGTTCGGCATTCCTCCATCAGTTTGCCAGTGCCCGACGACAGAGAAGAACCTCCCAATCCTTTTTTACTTTGAAACAAGGTATGGAAGAATCTTTGAGAATGTTCATCAAACGTTTCAGTACTATAGCCCTCGAAGTACCATCAGCAACTGCGGAGGTGAAGATCAGTGCGTTGGTACAAGGGCTACGGGAGGGGGATTTATTTCGATCTCTGGCCAAGAAGCCAGCCACAATGTTCGAGGAAGTCTTAGCCCGCGCTGACAAGTTTATCAACCTGGAAGACGTGAGTAAAGCAAAACGCGCTGAAAGCAGAGCTGTAGCCCCAGCGCGAGAAAGGGACAGCGGTAGAAGGATGGTAACAGCACCTCTGCACACTAGAGGCGAGCAGAGGACAGATCCGGGACGGGACAATTATAGCCATTACACACCGTTGAGAGTTCCCAGATCCCAGATTTTTCAATTAACAGAGAAGTCTGTTTCGTTCCGTTTCCCACCTAACCGATCGCTGGCACCTACTCGACCCAAAGGGAAGTATTATTGCGTGTTCCACAACTATTATGGGCATGACACCAATGCTTGCAGGCATTTGAAAAATGAAATCGAGAGGTTAGTGAGGTTAGGAGCATTGAAAAGGTTTGTCGACGGCTCCCATGACAGAGATGGGAAATCCAGAACAGAATTGGAGAAAGGAGAGGATGAAGAAGCTACAAAAGACAAACAGAGGAGAGAGGAAGATAGGGAACTGCCTCCCCCACCAAAGAAAAGGTCTATCAATATAATAGTAGGGGGTCCATGGGGTGGAGACTCAAATCGGGCTCGAAAGTCAGCGGCTAGATACACACAGAGATGGGATGAAGCAGAAGTAGGTCCCTATCATGCCAGAAGACCCACTCGCAGAAGTGAGAAAGGAAAGGCGGAAGAATACTACGAAGAAGTCATGGAAGTGCAGCGCAGACCTGATATCATATTTGGTGAAGATGACGAGTCACCCCTCCTTAGACCTCATACCGACTCTCTCATGGTGACAGCTGAGGTCGCCGGGTATGACGTATCCAGAATCTTTGTGGATACAGGAAGCTCTGCGGATATTATCTTTAAAGAGTGTTTCGATAGAATGAACATCAGTACGAAAATCAGGTCTGTACAAACAGCTCTGTATGGGTTCACTGGGGGGCGGTACATCCCCTAGGAATGGTGACGCTCCATGAGTTGGTAGGAGTATGGCCTCGACAAAAGAGACTTATGACTGAATTCCTGCTGGTCGATTTGCCTTCAGCATACAACATCATTTTCGGGCGACCTATCCTCAATGAGTTGAAAGCCGCTGTGTCCACATATTACATGAAGGTCAAATTCCCAACTTCGGCAGGCATAGGAGAACTGAAAGGACAGCAAATTAGCTCGCAGAAATGTTATGTAGAAGCAGTGAGGACTGCAGACAAATTGGCACTTCCGCGCAGAGGAGGGGGAGATGTGACAGAGGTGGAGCAGAAAAGGCAGAAGTTGGCAGATACAAGGAAAGAAGAAGAACTGGGAAAAATAGTGGTGGATGAGGAACTAGCCGCTAGTAGAACTCTTTGCCGACAAAAAAGGTTTTAGCACTAAAATCGGAACACGAATGGAGGAAAGCGAGAGGGCAGAACTGATAAATTGTTTGAGAAGAAATGCAGATCTCTTCACTTTTCAGCCAGCAGATATGACAGGGATCAGGCCAGAAATAGCTATACATCGCTTGAATATATCGTCAGATACCAGACCGGTAAAACAGAAGCTTCGGAATTTTGGGAAGGAGAAGGATGAGATAATTAAGGCAGAAGTGAAGAAGTTGATGGAATCCGGGCATATCGTGCCAGTACAGTTCCTTGAATGGTTATCCTATGCCGTGTTAGTTCCCAAACCAGATAAGAAATGGCGAATGTGTATAGATTTTCGAGATTTAAACAAGGCCTGTCCGAAAGACCATTACCCACTTCCAAGAATTGATCAATTGGTAGATTCCACAACTGGGTGCGAGAGGCTAAGTCTAATGGATGCGTATCAGGGATATCACCAAATCCGCCTTGATCCCGCAGACATAAAGAAGGTATGTTTTGTGACGGCTGGAGGGACTTTTGGATACATACGTATGCCTTTTGGACTGAAAAATGCGGGAGCCACGTACCAGAGGATGGTAGATAAACTGTTCAAACCCATGTTGGGAAGGAATATGGAGGTATACGTCGACGACATGTTGGTGAAGAGTCAGAAAGCGGCAGAGCACATAACAGATCTGAAAGAAGCATTGCAGGTGATCAGGGGAAGCGGGATGAAGCTCAATCCAGAGAACTGCAGCTTTGGAGTCACCTCTGGAAAATTTCTGGGTTACATGGTCACGAAGCAGGGAATTGAAGTAAACCCGGCCAAAGTTAAAGCGATCATGGAAATGAAGGCACCAAAGAATATAAAAGAGGTGCAGAGGTTACTGGGTAGAATTACAGCTCTAAATCGCTTTGTATCAAAGTCAGCGGAAAGGAGTTTTCCTTTTTTCAAAATACTTAGGAAAGGGTGCAAATTCCAATGGGACGAAGGGTGTGATAAGGCATTTGACGAATTGAAGCGGTATTTAGCAGATCTGCCCTTGTTGGCGAAACCCGAGAAAGAAGAAACCCTATACATGTACCTTTCAGTGGGCGAGGCTGCCGTGAGTGCTGTTCTGCTACGAGAACAAGAGGGTAAGCAATGGCCCGTATACTATGTCAGTCACATGCTGCAAGGACCTGAGGTCAGATATTCAGAAATAGAAAAGGCAGGTCTGGCAATCATCACAACAGCTAGAAGGTTACGCCCCTACTTCTTGTCTCATCCTGTGATAGTCCGAACCAACTACCCGTTAGGACAAGTTATGGGAAAAATTAGTACTTCCGGGCGAATGGTGAGATGGGCTGTAGAACTGGGAGCCTATGAAGTAGAGTTTGAACCAAGGAAGGCAATCAAAGCTCAAGCCTTAGCTGACTTTATCCAAGAATCTACTGGTCAAGATAATCAAACGGCAGAAGAGTGGAGGATATTTGTGGATGGCTCGGCTACCAGAGACGGGTGCGGCGTTGGTATTCTGATGGAAGGGCTAGAAGGAGAAGTATTGCAATATGCTGTCAAGCTTAACTATGCCGTATCAAATAATGAAGCAGAGTATGAGGCGATAGTCAGGGGAATGCAGATGATTGTAGAAGTAGGAGGAGAAAACTTGATAGCATTTACAGATTCGCAGCTTGTGTACCAACAATTCCATGGAGGTTATGAAATCAATAAAGAATCCTTTGAAAGGTACCTAGCAGAGATGACCAAATTGAAAAACCAGTTGAAAAAATTTGAGTTAAAACAAATATTTGAGTTAAAACAAATCTCCAGAGCTGATAATGTGCAAGCCGATTATCTCGCTAAGTTGGCCAGCGGATACCCACTTCTGCAAACGCAAAAAATCACCCTACTGGTAGCAGAACCACCCAGAGCAGAAACTGATATAGCTGAGGTAGAAGACAGAGAAGATTGGAGAACTCCCATTATAAATTCCTTGAAGAAGGTGACAGTTGTGGAAAAAGGAAAAGGACGTATGAAGAAAGAGGTTTTGAAATATTGCTTGATAGGAGAACATCTATACAGGAGATCTTTTACTCAAGCATATCTTAGATGTGTTGGGAAAGCAGAAGGAGAAACAGTCCTACGAGAAATACACGAAGGATGTGGAGGAGACCACGCTGGATATAAGTCTGTAGTTAGAAAAGCACTAAGGGCAGGGTTCTTCTGGCCCACCATGAACGCTGACGCAAAAGAGCTGGTTTAGAGATGCAAAGGCTGCCAGATGCATGGATCACTCATTCACTTACCTGCAGAAGAGTTGGGCCAAATGCATTCACCATGTCCGTTCGCAAAATGGGGAATCGACCTGGTTGGACCTCTACCATTGGCCAGAGGACAAAAGAAATTCATAGTGGTCGCCATTGATTACTTCACAAAGTGGGTGGAAGCAGATGACTTAAGCAAAATAGAGGAGAGTAACATCATAAAATTTTTATGGAAGCAAATATGTTGTCGATACGGGGTCCCCCGAATACTTGTGTCAGACAATGGCACTCAATTTAATGGAAAAAAGATCCAAGGATGGTGCAGAGAGATGAAAATTGAGCAAAGATTTGCTGCGGTAGCCCACCCACAAGCCAATGGTCAAGTCGAAGTCACTAATAGAACAATACTGAATGGGCTGAAGGCTAGAGTTGAAAAGGTGAAGGCAAACTGGGTTGATGAGTTAGACTCAGTGTTGTGGGCTTATAGGACCACCCCCAGAACTACTATCGGAGTTTCACCTTTTAACTTAGTGTATGGCGCCAACGCAGTAATACCGGCAGAAGTAGGTATGGAAACACACCGAATCATGACGTTCAACGAGGAACAAAATGACCAACTTTTGGCAGAAAATCTAGATATGGTCGAGGAAGAAAGAGAGCTGGCTAGATTGAGGGCGGACAAAATCAAAAGTCGGGTCAAAGCACTATACGATAGCAAAGTAAAAGTCAGACGTCTGCAGCAGGGAGATCTGGTAATGCGAAGGGCAGATGCATTGAAGCCAAGGGGAAAGTTGGAGCCGAATTGGGAAGGTCCTTTCATTGTAACGGAAGTCTTAGGCGGCGGAGCATACCGCCTAAAGGATGCAGAAGGAAAGGAGATACCCAGAGCATGGAATATTTGCAATCTTAAAAAATATTTCGCCTGAAGAAATGGCTCTGTAGGTACTTGTCTCGATTTACAGGAAAACTCACGTATGGATCTATGGATGTCAATGAGCTTGAACCTTTAATCGCCCTAGAAAGCAGCCCTGCTGGCTGTCAAACCTCCGGGTTGGCCAACCAGCAGAGGTGGGGCTTGAACCTTTAATCGCCCTAGAAAGCAGCCCTGCTGGCTGTCAGACCTCCGGGTTGGCCAACCAGCAGAGGTGGGGCTTGAATCTTTAAATCGCCCTAGAAAGCAGCCCTGCTGGCTGTCAGACCTCCGGGTTGGCCAACCAGCAGAGGTGGGGCTTGAATCTTTAATCGCCCTAGAAAGCAGCCCTGCTGGCTGTCAGACCTCCGGGTTGACCAACTAGCAGAGGTGGGGCTTGAATCTTTAATCGCCCTAGAAAGCAGCCCTGCTGGCTGTCAGACCTCCGGGTTGACTGACCAGCAGAGGTGGGGCTTGAACCTTTAATCGCCCTAGAAAGCAGCCCTGCTGATAACCAGCCCTTCGGGTTAGTCCATTAGCAGAGGTGGGGCTTGAACTAGCAATTGCCTCTCTGACGCAGATCGATTGATGGCTTTAAAACTCACATGACACCTAAAGAGGGAATAATGATCGCATTTTTTTTCTTGATTTCAGGAAAAGAGAAGGCAATGAAAGGAAAAGCTCTAAAGGATCCCGTAAGAAGAGCAAGGAAAGAAGGCATTGAAATCCCTAAAATTTCAGATGGATGTCTAAGAAAGAACGAAGTTTTCTCCTTTGGAGATTCATTTTATGAATACTACTCTCGCTTATCGGTTATCAAGATTATGGTTTCTAATATTGATAGTTTGCATCCATACATGTTGACAATTATGCATGGTTGTTTTTCAAGAAAGAATATTGAGCATACATACATCTTTATTTCATAGAATAGGCAATAGTCAAAATAAGAGGAGATTATGTTATAAGTGAACAAGTAACATCGAGATATAAGATATTCAAAATAAAGTGGCCTCAAAAGATAAGGCATTCATGAACAATTAAAGATCAAAAGGTAAATTGTTTTTAACAAGCCACAACAGAAAATAAAATTGTTTGAAGAACAAGGTAAATAAAGAAATAAATTGTTCAAGGTAGGCAACGATTAAAAATCAGCAGAAGAGGGGTCCGCAGAACCACCCAAGGGCGCAGAGGAGGGATCAGCAGAGGGGCCGGCCAGAGGAGCTACAGGGGTCTCAACTCCCTCGGAAGAAGGAGGCACATCCTCGAGCAGTGGCATCTGGGGAAGGTTGGCACCTTCGATCAGAGGCGGTGAAACCAGGTCTGGAGAATCCTCCCTAACCACGATTAAATCCACCTGATCTCCAGAAGCATTCTTGAAGGAAGAAGGCTCCGCAGCTTTATCTGTTAGTAAGGGGTAAGCGAGCAGCTCTGGAGCAGGCAGAGACTCTAAATCCACCTTGGAGGCTCGAAGGTCAGCATGAGCCTTCTGAAGAACCGGGAGCCACCATGGAGCCTCGATATCCTCGTAAGGATCACCCTTAAAAAAGGGCGAAGCCGGTATCTCCGCCAAGGGGCCATTAATATCCAAGTCCCCGGAAAAGCCTTGCTCCTCTGCCTGCTTGCGTGCTGACCTAAAGCCATAGGCATAATAATGGCCTATGTGGGGGCCAAAATCTGCCAAGGAACAGCTGCTTTTCAGATAAGCTTCCTTCAGGCCATCCACCACCTCCTTTAAGAAAGTCTGCCCAGCCTCAGTGAGATGGAGATTGTGGTGACACGCCGTAACTCCCTCCGCATACTTCCTAGTCCCATAAAGGCGTGACTTCGCCTTCTCATCAGCTACCTTTTTCTTCAGGAAATCCACTTCTTGAAAAAGCTCAGCCACCCGTTTAGACAAACCAGCATTGCTTTTCTCCAGGGTGGCGGACTTCTGCTTCGCCTCTACCAGCTCTGCCTCCTTCTCTGCCATAGCTCGGGAAGTTTCCACCTGATTTGCAGCAGAGACCCGGGCCTGAAGCTTGCTGAAATATACAGCTGCCTGAAAACGAATAATGTTAGGATATATCAAGAAATAAATGAAGACAGCAAAAGTAGGAATCTAGCCAAGGCACGCACCTTAGTCATATGATGGGTGCCCATAGCCAGCTCGTGGTCCAAGGGCTGCTGACCCAGAAGCAAATTGTCAGTAGAAGTGACAATCAACTTCAAGAAGTGGCGAGACTCCTCAGCAGTGAGCTCCAAAATAGATTTTGGCAACTCCAGTGTGAATGAATCGTTGGCAGAAGAACGAACTCGGCTGGCTCGAGGCCGATTGGAGGATTAGCTGGACCCTCTGGAACACCCCTGGGGGGAGATTGAATGCGTTGGCGACGAGCCTCTGGCAACATTTCGGCAGAAGTCAACGCCCGCTTTCCTTTATCAGTGGGAGCCTTGCGGCCTTCCCGAGAACCCCGTCGATCAGAGCCAGAAGCAGTGCGAGGGGGGGAGTCTGAAGGCAGAGTAGGAAGGGTCCTCCTCCAAGATTGATCTGCAAAAAGCAAAGGAAGTGTCAGAAGCTTCAGCAAGAAACAAAATCCCAAAATCATAAAATGCAGAAGGATGAAGAGAAAAATAAGCCAATACCCTGATCTGACGACGGAGAAACCTCCTCCTGAGAAAATCCAAAGTGAGAAAGAATAGCTGGCTGTTCTACCAAGCCAGCCAGGTCAAAGGGGCCCTCATCAAAGAAGGATTGGTTTAATTTTTCTACCAATGCCAGATCAGATTCAGGTATGGTGTATTCAAAGGCTTTATCTAAAGGAGGTTTATTGTATATCCAATTATGTGCTGGAAAATCCCAAATATTCCCAGGAACCCCAACATAGAAATACTCTTCTTTCCAGTTCTTATCCCTACTGGCTTCCCTAAAAATTTTATTAAACCTCGGGGGCCAGCGCTGACATAAAAGAAAGGGGGTTTAAACTTAAGAGAATAATGAGAATAAAACATCTCGGCAGTAGGGTTACCCCCGTAACCCTTCAGAAGAATGAAGAAGCCTATCATCATCCGGAATGCCGAGGGGACAAATTAGTTCAAAGGAACTCTGTACAAAGAGGATAGTCTACAAAGATATTCAGGGACTGGGAAGCGAAGCCCTGCTCGGAGTTGGTTTAACCAGAAGCATAAATTACACCCGAAGGGTAAGTTGGGCCTCTGGAAGGAAGATGGTTTATACAAAGAAAAGTTGAGGGGAATATTAAAAGTGAGCCAAAGCATTTCTAGCCTATCCTCTATCATCAGAGAAGGACCACCGACGGTGTTGAAATTAGGATCAGAGGAGGAGAAATTCAGAGGATCAGCGGTGGAGACTGACTCCTCTTCATCAGAAAGGACAAGGTCAGGGGTGTCAGAGAGATGACCACTCCTAGTGGGACTTATTGATCCAGACAAGATAAGACCCTCCAAAATCCTATGGGCAGGCATATCTAAGGAATTACTATTATCAGAGCACGACGAAGGGGCAGGCGAAGCCATAAACACAAAATTTTAACTCAGAAAATGAACAAAGATGAACAGGGAAAGATATGCACAAGTAATCCAAAACTGATAAACCTAAGAGACACCTTATTATGCACTACCTTATAAAAATAAAATCAGCAAACATCAAGGGGTCAAAGATTACCTTTCGCCATGGGAAAAGGAAGGAAGCGAGAAGCGAAGAAATAGAGACAAAGGAGGAAAACCAGGGTGGCCGGAGAAAGCTACCGCGCGAAAGGAAGAAGAAACCACCGGAGAAGAGAGTAAGGAAAGCGTCACCAGAGGAACTACTGCGCAGAAGGGGATGAGGGAAACTTTGCCGGAAGAACTACCGCATAAAAAAGGAGAGAAGAACACTGGAGAAAGAAGACAGGGCAACGTCGCCGGAGAAGAAGGCACACGAAATGCTGCTGGAAGGAGAGAGAAAGAGAGGTTCGAGTGTTTTGTCCAAAAAAGTGAAATTAGGGCACAAAAGGACGAAGCATCTGAAAAGGCGAAATGTGAAGGGACATGCCTCGAAAAGGTGCAAAGCAGGTACAATCCGAGCGTTCTCTGAGCGACACGTGTAGGGCAGAGATTAAATACAAGTTGATAACAACAATTAGGAGGGAAGGGTGAAATTTCGAAAATGCAGAAGAAGTACGCAGGAAATGCTGCAGTCAACCAGCTCTGCCAAACCGGATCTGCTCGACCGCACCAGGGGGAGTAGCTAATGGGGAAATTAGCTCTCTGCTCGAGAAGGAAAAATACAAGAAATGCTGCAATCGACCAGCTCTGCCAAACCAGATCTGCTCGACCGCACCAGGGGGAGTAGCTAATGGGGAAATTAGCTCTCTGCTCGAGAAGGAAAAATACAAGAAATGCTGCAATCGACCAGCTCTGCCAAACCAGATCTGCTCGACCGCACCAGGGGGAGTAGCTAATGGGGAAATTAGCTCTCTGCTCGAGAAGGAAAAATACAAGAAATGCTGCAATCGACCAGCTCTGCCAAACCAGATCTGCTCGACCGCACCAGGGGGAGTAGCTGATATGGATAGAGGAAAGGGTTCCTCATATAGCAAAGTCAGAGAACAATAAAGATAAATAAACAGATACTCCATGAAGAGAAAAGCTCAGCAGAGCACGTGCAAAGGGGGTTCCAGCAGAGCACTCCCAAAGAAAAGTTCAGCAGAGCACGTGCAGAGGAGGTCCCAGCAGAACATTCCCGAAGAGAAGTTCAGCAGAACACGTGCAGAAGAACTCCCAGCAGAACATCCCCAAAGAGAAGTTCAGCAGAATACGCGCAGAAGAATTCCCAGCAGAACAGGTCCAGGGAACAACTGACAGACGAATAGATGCAGACGAACAGATGCAGACGAACGGATGCAGACGAACAGAAACAATGGAATAGATCTGGTACACTCGAAGTAGGGGATAATAATCCGAAAGCAATGATGAAAAGCATGCCCTAGGGGTCTACTGACGTGGACAGAAAGAATAACAGAAAAAGGAATATTCTAGAGAAGGAGTGGTGTACATAGAGCTATAGAGGAAGTACCCAAGGAAAAAAACAAGAAAAATGGCTTGAGGAACAAAGAGAAGGGGAGGAGAAAATGGCAGAAATGCCCTCCCTCCACCTTTTTTAGGAACTAGTATAAATAGAGGGAAATATGTATTCCAAGGAACTTTTGACAATTCTCATCTTCAATACAAGGAACATCTTTTCAATTCTGGAAAAACAAGTTGTTATTTACTATTTCATCAGCATTTATTCTTAGTGTTATTCATTTTGATTATCCATGTTTATGTTCATTTTTGTTGACATCTCAACATGACTTAATCAAATAGAGTTCAAATTCCAATTTAGCATAATAAATTTCACGTCCATTTTTAGAAATAATAATCACATTACCTTTAAGAGAAAAAGAAAACATTTGTTTATGCGGTTTTGAAACATGAATTAAATAACATTTGTTTATGCGGTTTTGAAACATGAATCAAATTTCTACAAAAACAATGAATATAAACATTGTTAGAAACTTAGTTTCTATCTCCAATATTAAATATGATAACTCCCACTTCTTTCATAATGTACAAGTCTTTTCTCTTTGATTACTCCTATTGTTTTACGCAAAAACTCATGTGAGACGGTCTCACGGATAGTTTCCGTGAGACGGATCTTAATTACCCATGAATTAAATTCATATCCACAAACTTTGATATGAATTGTTTAGTGTGGGTTATGGGTTGACCCGTCTCACGAAAAAAGATCCGTGAGATGTTCTCATACAAGACTTGCTCATTGTTTTATTGTTATTATGAAGCTTAATGATATAAATCTTAGATGACAAAGATATCTTTCATTATTTTGAGATACCTTTTGCCTTTTAGGTTTGTGATGTTCTACTTTACACATTTCGTTATTTAGTATTGGTTTTCCATATGACTTAATCAAATAGAGTTCATTTTTCAATACATCATTATAAATTTCAAATCCATTTCCCAAAATAGTAATCTCATTACTATTCAAACAAAAGGAAACATTTGTTCATGCACGTTTGAAACGTAAATCAAATTTCTATGGAAACAAGAAACAATATAAACATTGTTTAAAATTTAATTCATATCTCCAATATTAAGTCCGACAACTCCCACTTCTTTTCATAATGTACAAGTCGTTCCTCTTCGATTATTCCTGTTGTTGTATTGCTTTTATGAAGCATAGTGAAATATGTTATAATGTCAAAGATGTCTCATTGTCTTTGAGATACATTTTGCCTTTTAGATTTGGGTTGTTCTACTTTATACATTTTGGTATTTAGCAGTGGTCGTTCATATGACTTAATCAAATGAAGTCATATTTCCAATACACAATTGCTAATTTCACGTCCATTTCCAAAAATAATAATCTAATAATCATTAAAAGAAAATGAAACATTTGTTCATGCAGTTTAGAAATCAATGTTTTACGGAAACGAGGAATAAGACAAACATTGTTTAAAACTAATTTCGATCTCTAATGTTAAGTCTGGCTACTCCCAATGCTTTTCATAATATATAAGTCTTTTGTCTTCGATTATTCCTATTGTTTTATTAATTTTATGAAGTTTAGCAAAATATGTTCTAATCTTATATATATGGCAAAGATATATTTCATTATCTTTATAAGATACCTAATTTTATCTTTAGGTTTATGATATTCTACTTTAATATTTAGGTATTTAGCAATAGTTGTTCATATGACGTAACCAAATATAGTCCATATTCCATTACAACATTACAAATTTTCTTCTTGTCTTCGTAGTCTTTCTTTGTTCTTTTTTTTTTTTTTTTGATTCACCCCCTTTTCTTGTTTCTTTGTAGAAGAAGATTAATTTTCCTCGACAACATTTGTCTCTTCCTTTTTGGTTTTTCCAATAGAAATACCCTAAAAGATTTACAATTTATTGAGCAATTAAGTTAAGGACAAAGACATTTTATTCATGAAATAGTTGCTCTTGCATTGAAGGAAAGCCGATGAGAGTGACTCCAGAATCATACTCACTTGTGTGCGACCATCAATTGTCGGACCATGGATCTCAACCTCAATAAAATAGTTGATCATGTTCGAACATGTTTACTTACTGACAAGAGCCGTTTTCAAATAGTGTTCGATAGATTACATATTAATCAATATTCGATTGATTGGTCTAAGGTTATTGGCAGAAAAGATTTGCCTAAGCCACTTCGTTTCTTTTTGTCCAAGTCACTTCTTTTTTTTTTTTTTTGTCCAAGTTGCTTTTGCATTTTCACCTCGTACCTTGATTGATCAGAAGGTTGACCGAACATATTAATAGCGATGTTAATATTACTTTCCCACTTAATAAAGTGTTCTCCACTTAATTTTTCATTTATCAGGGTAAGAATAGGTCCAGACATCATTACTGAAAATAATGAAACGACATAAATTAATAAACGAATTTCACATAACAAGTTATATAGGAATCATAAACATGATGATCATGCAATAAAGTTTAAATAACAAATTCCTTGCTAATTTAATCTTTCATTCAATAAGACATCATATGGAGGTCAAATCAAAAGATAATTAAATTAAGACCATCTTAGATTAACAAATAAATAATCAAAAAGTCTCATATCTTTATCTATCCATTAATCACCTTTTAATTTAGAATGTAACCTTATGAGTGTGACCCATTATTTTTGTTTTAAAAATTCATTCAAAATTGCCACGGTAGGGTAGGTCAATTAAGAATTAAATTTTAGAAATATATTCTTTTGAAAATGAACCTCAAATATTGATTCAAGTAAAAATCATTCGTAGGGAGACAAAATCAAAGTGTCGACAGACGTCACTCAAATCTCACGTTGTTTTGATCAACAGTGGAGGCCGTATGGTTTATTCCTAATATGCTCCTAATATTCCTACATTGCTAGTGAGTATTCTATGCATATTCGGAGCGTACTTCATTTGGCGGTCATATGGTATATACGTGAAGGTTAATGGTTATACAGTAAACTTTTAAAGTTGAGTTGTCTAAGTATAAAAGTGGTCATAGTTTGACTTGAGTTTTTTAATTTACCCAAATTTAAAATATAGACATATTTTAATTATATTAGTTGCAATCTATCTCATATATCAAACAAATATTATCATATCATGATGCATGACATGCTTTGGAATGAGTTCATGAATGACATATCAACATGCATGTAACAAACATATATCATCATATTATCATATCACATATAAAAAAGGACTATTTGGGTCGATACTTAAGATTACACCCGAATATCTAAATAAATAAATAAGAGTAAGTATGTGAATCAGGTGCATGGATCCATGCACCCGGGTCGGGGGGACCGCATCTTTTTTTCTTTTTTGATACATGATTTTTGAAAAAAATCACATACCAATAGGTTATGTTAGACATACATTTACGTTATGTTAGACATACCTTTAAACTATGTTAAACATACCAGTTCTGTCCAAATTTCATGTCTTGTCTTTTTTTGGCTTGATATTTGAATTTTGGCACATACCACTACGTTATGTTAGACATACCTTTACGTTGTGTTAGACATACATTTATGTATACTTAGACATACATTTGTATATGTTGACATGCCTTTGTATATAGTTAAACATACATTTATGTATGTTAGACATACTTTTGTATATAGTTAGACCTACCTACACATGATTGGTCTAACTATACATAAAAGTTGGTTTAACTATACACAAAAGTTGGTCTACTGGAGCGAATTTTGGGTGAGCTTCAGCACAAGTGTTCAGATGCATGGGAGCGCGTGCAGGCGCATGGGAGGAGCGTTTTGGGCGCGTGAATGAGTCGACCCAGTTGCACGGTAAAATTTTTGCCAATAAATAATGGAGCAAGAAGAGAATAATGATTTACAAAGTTTCCCTATACTCGTATAACAGATTCTGTGGAAGAAAAACTGTAACTATTACAGATCTTTATACCCTTTAAATTTTGGGTGTATATTGATCCTATCAAAAACATACTTAAAGCATTGATTCACATATGTCCTTGCATCCGTACATCTAAACAAGAAAAATAAAATCTAAACTCACTCATAAATAAATTTAATATTCCAGATGTAGTTCTTATATGCAAATTCAAATAGCTTTGATACCATTTCTTGAAAATTAAACGGGTCCTGAGTCAAATTTAGGTCGAATAAAATCCGTCTTTTCGATCTAATGTAATGATAGCAGAAGTGATGAATTTCAAAAATCATAATTGAAAATTAAGAACGTATCACCAATATTAAATTTATTCAAAGCTAAAGAAACGAAAAGAACTATACCATTAATGATCTTCTTTTACATTTTTGCTTTGAATTGTCGAAAACACCACAATCTTCCGATTTGATCCTTCCTTTCAACGGTTTTATGGGGCACCAAAATATTGGATATAATTTCCTAATTAAATTATCCTATGAGTTGAGTACATCATAAAATTTGAAAAGCATATAATATTAGGAGGGAAACTATAAGGAAAACGTATCCGATGAATTCGTAGCCTCAGTTTAATCCAACAGTGTGTTGTAAATCCTATCACTGTAATGATGGAGGGGTTACAACTTATCTGTTATTTCACTTCGCATTTTGTAACTAATTCAAAACTATTAATCCATCGTAATATTAGCCCATACAAGAATATTATTCCAATAACAAGATTTTCAAGCTCTAAGTCTCTTAATGTAATTCTGAAAAAATAACATCCTGACATCGAAATTCATTAAATCAGTGCTCTGAAAGAATATTGCCAAGATGGTTGGTTAATTTAAGAAACATGGTTTACCACTAAAATAATAGGCATATACTAAGCACACATCTCCACTCATTCGATGTATTCTAATGAAGATGGTAAGCAGCAAGCTCAAGACCAGGCCTCAACATGATACTTACCGGCTTTTTCCAGTGTCCGAATCCACCTTAATGCAGCTTCTCTCGGAACCCCAGTTTCTTTGGAAATGATTTCCTCAAATGCTGACAATACATCAGAAGGCATTTTATTTGCTGATCCAGCAACATAAACAGCAGCACCCTGACTAAGCAAACTCCATATCTTCGCACTCTGCTCTCTCATTTTGTGTTGTACGTACACTTTCTGTGGCTGGTCTCTTGAAAAGGCAACGTAGAATCCTCCACCCTTGTCTTCAGAAAGTATTCCATTCTCTTGTGACTGTGACAACCAAAATTCTCGGTATAGGAAGTCATCCTCTTGGCTTCTACAGCCAAAGAAGAAAATGACGGGGGCAGTTGGACTAGTTTCACTCTGCAGAGCTCTTTCCTCCACAAATCCGTGGAACGGTGCACATCCAGTACCGGGTCCAACAAGAATAAGAGGAAGCATTGGTGGTGGGGGAGGAATAGAACCTTTGGTAAACCATGCTGGTATGAGGACTCCTATGTAAGGTTGATTACAAGTGAAAGTTAACAGAAATTTGTCAGTGTTCATTCACAGGAGGACTTGGGAGGGAATATGATACAATCACAAGATTTACAAGTTTGGCTTGCAATGCCTCCCATTTATCGTGTGAGATGTTTTTTGTTTGAGCTAGATGATTCCTTTTGGATTTTATGATGGTTAAGTCCATGCTTACAATTAAATAACCTACCCATGCTATTTTAATCCTTATGTAAAATTGTTCTGGATCCCTATACCAACTTGGTATCCCATCTGCTATTATATCTACCTGGATTTAAGCACATGATTGAATAACTGGCTATAAACTACGATCATAACAGTCCTGGGATAGAGTCTTATTATTTTGTAAGGAAACAAAGAATTGTCACCATAACTTCATCTCCCATATCCGGCTGTGAAAAAGAGACTGACCACTGTGAATCAACATTCAAGAGTTCTGTAAAACAACGTACGATAAAAAAGAATAGATGCTTAGCCAAAGAGATGGAATTGTTGTATATTTATTAGTTCTTCAGTATGATTCTATCCGGTGGAGAATTCCTTATTCTAGCTCTTCCACGAAGTCCAAACCTTTCCAATCTGGGGTGGTTGCATTTTTTTAGACATTTTTTTAAATGTCTCATGCAACTTTTAATTTATAATAAGAGTAGACAAACCAATTGTATATTTCCTTCTACATGGTAGCCATAGTGCCTGAGCAAAGTTACACTACTATGATAGCAAAACTTCTCTTGTTTACCTTTTGGAGTGTATAAAAAGTCAACTTCTTTTATAAGCAATCAATGGAGTAATTTGATTCACAAATGAAGAACAATAGCATAAATTAAGGGAAGTACAATCAACAATGAACTCATTGTTGGTGTGAATCAGAGTAAGGGGAAGTAAATTTAACTTATAGTTTGTTATAGTCAAAACTCAACTGTTATGTTTGCAATGCAAATGGAAATTTATGAATTAGTAGAAAAGAATTTGTGGAACAAAACTATGCGAAGGACAATCTTGTTGGCTATCCTTTAGTCAAAATGAGATGCCGTCTCAGATCTAGTATGGACCGCCACTTAGAGCCAGTTAGTCATTTGTGGTAGGTTGCACACGTGGCTTAAATCCAGGTTACGGAACACCAAGTTGCAAACGGTGATCCAAACCACTGCTAAAGAAGTAATTGCCTATAATATGCCAAAACTGCATTCCTATCCATGGTTTTCTATAATGTCCTATCCTGGACTACTGACTACTCGTGGATTACTTTTTAGTTTTGGATATGTTCCTTTAGTTTGATCTCTCTATTGAACATTAGGTGGCAGATGTGAAGAAAAATATTGAAGCAGTCCAGGGCTCTGATGTCTACCCTGCTGTTCAGCAAATGCTTATCCATCAAGGGAAAGTTCTAAAGGATGAGACAACATTGGAGGAGAACAAAGTTGCAGAAAAAAGTTTTGTTGTGATTATGCTGTCCAAGGTAATTTGTTGTTTAATACTCTGGAGAAGCTGCTTCTCCAGACCGAATATTATATGTTCTTCACTGATGTGGTCTATGTGGTAACACGGGTTATTATTTGTTCTTGAATGCAAAGGGTCATGAATATACGGGAAAATAGTTGTCTCATCAGAAGCTAAGCCATGCTTTTATTGGATGTGCCTGGTTTTCCTGTATGTTGTGTCCATGTAGACTCACATGTACTTGCACAACAAAAATGCAAATATTTATTTAAGAGCTTACTGCATCTGTATTTTACATATTTGGTAGAACAAGGTTTCATCGAGTGGAGCATCTGGATCGGCTGTGCCATCACCTAAAGTAAGCTTATTCACCTACATATTTACCATTTTGGGTTAGCACATAGTATATTTAAATTGTTATACAGACATGGCTACCTATCAGGCAAACAATCCTGTTTCCAGTTTGCTAATTCGTTATGTACATGGTCTTATCGTAGTTAGTGCATGACCATCATCCTAGTTGTCAAGACTTTTCATTTACTTGTCTTTCTTTTCTATCTTTTTGCCTTTTTTCTTTTTCTGGTTGACTGCAGATGATGATTTAATTCTTGATTCAGTAGGTATTGTTCTAAATATGCTATGTAATTCAGTTCTATAACAGATGTTGTAGATGATAAAGTGTCTGGTGCATCCTAACTTATGAAATCAATGTCAAACAAAAATAGAAATTTAGAAGTGTAAGAAAATGACTAGTTTGAAGTAGCCCATGACATAATCACTTTAAATGTCAATCGTGGATTTGTTGCAAATATGGAACAGATTGGTGGTCCCTCAATGCACTTGCATTTGGATATTATTGAGATTACGAGTCATTCACAATGTATATGTTTGTGTCAGTATGTACTCTAAGCCACTTGTATTTTGAGTTATAGATCATAGTATGTTGTCTTCAACTAGTCATAGTGTTGTTTAGATTTCTGTTTGGTTTTGGTAGGGTTGGAAATGTCTAAGTTTACACCTTTGTCTGCTAGGAATAAACATGCAATTCAGTGTACACCTTGTTTTTCTTCTGAGTAGCTGACTGCAAGACACAATTCTAAATTTTGATCTACTTCCATTTTTGTGTAATAATTAATATAAGAACACTTAATGGTTATAGTCGTTTTTTTCTTTGTTGATATTCCCAAGCACTAACTTGCTCCATGATCGCATTAGTTGATACATGATTATATTGATAGCATAAAACTTATTGTTTGTGTCTCTGTGTGCCTTATAATTTGAGTGGTGACACTGCTTACAATTTTTTTATTCTGGAATTTTGGGTTTTAGACTCAAGACAATCACCTTGAGGATATAATATTATTTAAACCTTTTTTGGGCTCGTATAATTACCTTTACAGCCTGAGCCTGTGAGTAATACATCCCTGCCAACGCAACCTGTAACAGCAGCTCCTTCACCTGCACCAACTGTTGCTCCGTAAGTTTATCTTACAGTTCTAGTTTGAAGCTATGTGTCAGAAAATATATATTTGCTTTCTGTATTATATGGGTTTTTCATTGCATTTTTCAGCGTTCAATCAGCTCCTGAGTCAACTCCTGCTCCAGCTGCTACCCCTGCTTCGTTAGTTCATTTGATCTCTATACTAAATTCAATATCGATAAGATTATTTACTTCCAAAGGCTGTTTCCTTTTTCTAACATAATCCATTTATTTATATCGTCCTGTTCAAACAGCTCAACAGATGTGTATGGTCTAGCAGCATCGAACCTTGTTGCTGGAAGTACCTTGGAGACAACTGTTCAACAGATCCTTGATATGGGTGGAGGAAGTTGGGATAGAGATACAGTTGTTCGTGCACTAAGGGCTGCATTTAATAATCCAGAAAGAGCTGTTGAATACCTCTATTCTGTAAGTTTCCTCCGAGAATCTTAGATGGTTCTCCTGATTTTGCCATTTCCTTATCAATTGTCGTGCGTTTCGTTCATCAAGAGGGGAAGAATATGACTCCTAGATTTTCCTTTCTATCGAGGGTTAATTTCATCATCTTCTAACCTTGGAGAAATATTTAATTTCAGGGTATTCCAGAGCAAGCAGAAGTTTCTCCTGCAGCTCAACCTCCTGCAGGTGGGCAGCCTGTGGGTCCTCCAACCCAGGCTACTCAGCCAGCTGCAGCTGCAGCTGCAGCTGCTGGTGGTCCCAATGCTAATCCGCTGGATCTTTTTCCACAGGTTAGAGCTTTTTCCAGACAACCACATTGAAACTACAGAAATATTATTTCAAGAAAACTGTACATATTTTAACTGGTCTTATTTTCTCGGGTCCAGGGTCTACCAAATATGGGTTCCAATGCAAGTGCTGGGACATTAGATTTTCTTCGCAACAGCCAACAGGTCTGAGCATGGGTTTCTATTCAAATTAGGAAGTGTGACGATTGTGCATTCTGGTTACTTCTTTTTTTTTTTTTTTTTTCTCATTGTGTAATGCCACTACTATTTTAAAATCTCAGTTTCAAGCACTAAGAGCTATGGTGCAAGCCAATCCACAAATCTTGCAGGTAGCATTTCAATTATCAGTTTACAAAGCTTTTGATGTAGGCACTGACCCTTAACCTTGTAGTTTTTTTCATTTTTGTTCTTGTAATTGTTTCATTTTTGTTTTTACAGCCTATGCTCCAAGAACTTGGAAAGCAGAATCCACAACTAGTTAGGTTGATCCAAGAACATCAAGCCGACTTCCTACGCCTCATAAATGAACCTGTTGAAGGAGAGGGGTGAGAAGATAGATTAGTAATTAGTTATTACCAGATGAAAGTTTGGGCTTCAAAGAAGATTTGGGGACCAAGAATTTCAAAAAAATTCAAATACCTATAGATTTTAAATTTATTATTATTGAAAAGTAAATTTGAACCTTTACAAAGAGGATCTCTAATCTCCATGTGCATTGTATAGCATTCAAACAAGGATTCCCTTTTATGGTTTTGAAGTCCTTAGCTCTCAAATCATACAAAAAATTATAACATTATTTATTTTCATTTGGCTCTGCTAAGTCTTCTAACCACCTAGTTTAACAATAATGTTATCAGGAACATACTAGGGCAACTGGCTGAAGCAATGCCACAGGCTTTGAGTGTCACTACTGAAGAGCGTGAAGCAATTGAACGAGTAAGATTTTCTTTCTCTGTGGAACAGTTAATTTGTATGTTGGTTCACCTAGGCAATCATGAATTCCTTGTTATGATATGCACCCTTTATATGGATAGGGCCAAGATAATTGTTTGTATCTGGTATCGTTTCTGGTGTTTATCTATTTAGAATAGAGTGGTGAAGTTGTGACACCCTTAATGTGAACTGACTTTTGGATAAGGCCAAGAGAAACACTTGTATATGGTATTATACCTGGTGCTCATGCATTTAGAAGTGAACATAATATTGTGGTTAGTGGACTAAGTAGGGTTCCCCCTCAAAGCTAAGACCATCAATTTGCCATTAACACCTTACATCAAATTTGTTATGTTAGTGTAAACAATCTCCAACCCAACTTTGTTCACTGAATTGGCAATTTTGGGGTAAAAACCATCTCAAACCCATATAATATCAATCCCTGGTGAATCTATATCTTTAATTAAATCATATTAAATTTCCTGATAACTGGATGATGAAATAGGATATAAGTTTAAGCAAAGTTAGAACTAGAAGAGATTTGAGGGGTCGTTGGGAATTTAATTGTAACCTTTAAATTTGGTGCATCATGAACCCAAAATTATCTTTAAACTGAAGTTTGCTTGTATTAAAAAAAATGTCCAAAGGGTTGCAGTTACCTTGCTGCCCCCCAAAGTTATTGGTATAATGGGCATGTGATTACTTAAATGTACTGATACAAATTGTTTGTCTTGGGGGAGGAGAATGGACATTTTATTATTAAACCTTTTTACCAATGTCATCTCTCATGAGAACATCACATGATTTCAGAAAAGTTCATTGTATTGCAATTGCTCTGATGGCTCACAATTAACGATGAGTTATATATGCCCTCTGGTGTTATCGTCTCTATTATGATTTTTTTTAACTGTATATATTGCTATAATATTATCTGCAGCTTGAAGCAATGGGTTTTGATCGGGCTTTGGTACTGGAAGTGTTCTTTGCGTGCAACAAGAATGAAGAGCTTGCGGCTAACTACCTATTAGATCATATGCATGAGTTTGATGAGTGAGTGAGGCCAAGTTTAATTCAGCTTTAATCTCGCTTTTTTGTTGCCGTGCAGATTAAATTGTTAGATATCTTTCACAGCGGCTTTGCTTAAATTGGGATGCGAAAGTTTTTCTTCTTTTTTCCCCTTTGTTAACTGCACTCCAGTCTTAGATTAGGCATATTTTTCAGTGTTTCGTACTAAAGACTTTGAATTGCTTCCAACCATTAGCACCCTGTAAGAATGCTGATTGTACTTCTTTCTTCTTCTTTTTTTTTTCTTTTTTAAATCTTATTTACTTCAATCCTGTAATTGTCATTATTGTTCTGAGATTGTTGGATATATATCATACTAAAACTTTTGGTATGGGAATCGTGCACTGTCATTATGGTTATAATAGGTTCTCGTATGGAAGTTTACTATATAAGCGACTAAACATTATATATTTAGGATAAATTATATTTAGGTACCAAAGTATGTTCTGATTTCACTTTGGGTGTCCCTATTTTTGTGAAATACATAATTGGTATTCAATGTTTGTAAAAAAAAAAAAGAGGACATTGATTATCTTTCGTCAAATTTTTGTCCAAATTTGATGGAACTTTAAATTTTTGGAGTTAAAATAGGTGTCTTTTTCTCCCTTTCATTCTGGGAAAACAAAACTTGCGCTAATATTTTGAACTACTCTTCAATCTTTAAGAAAATTCTGTAATTTCATGTAATTCTTTGTTGGTAATGTTGATGCCTCCTAAACGATGGAAATCGGACTGCCAACAATTAAGATAAGCACGAAAATGAAAGCTTCTATAAATATGGATACGCCCAATACATCGAAACTCATTGCCCATGGATAGAGAAAAACCGTTTCAACATCAAAAACAACAGAAACTAGAGCAAACACGAAAATGAAAGCTTCTATAAATACGGATACGCCCAATACATCGAAACTCATTGCCCATGGATAGAGAAAAACCGTTTCAACATCAAAAACAACAAAAACTAGAGCAAACATATAATAACGGATTCTAAATTGTAAGGGTAGGAAAAGAAATTCGAAGTTCGAATATAAGGAGAGGTGATTAGAGGAGGTTTCAAGTTGGTTTAATACGGTGTTTGGAAGTGTGTTGATCTCTCGCTTCATTCAAGATCGTTCATTTTAATCTTCTGAAGAAGCTTATTTCCACACCATTTCCAAACTATGAATTGTATTCAAAATTCAGCAGTATTGATTTACCTTTCTTCATAGGAGTTTTGGAAAAATTGTTGTTGTGGGCAACACTACGATAAGAATAGGGCAAATTCTCTTGTACCCCAATTGCATGAATTTAGATCCATGCAACTAGAGCAACTCGACCCAACTCCGCACACATTTGAGTTTTTTTTTCCCCGCTTCAAACTGCTACTTTTATATTGTATGAGTATAACCTTTATGTTATATAGGTGTGACCTTTATATTCAGTAACTTAGAAAAAAATGAAGATTTCAGTTTTTTTGTTTTAGGTTGATATCTTCATGTTATATTGTTGTGACCTTTTATGGTGTATTATTGTGACATTTATGTAAAAATATTATAACATTTATGTTCCATAACTTGGAAAAAGAATGAAGAATTTCAGAAAATTTTCAACGCATTTTTAAGATGAGCATATATTTATGTGATATTACGTATACATTTATATGATATTAGTTGCACCTTTATATATGGGCAAAAATTTTTATGCATCAGGTGCATGGATCCAGATTCATGCACCTGACCCAACTCGCGCGTGTACCATATATAAAGGTGCATGGATTTAGGATCCATGCAAGCGCCCCCATGCGCCCAGAACTCGCGCTAAAGCTCACCCAAGTTCGCTCAAATAGACCTACCTTTATGTATAGTTAGACCTACTTTTGTGTTATGTTAGACCTACCTATTGTAGGTAGGTCTAACATAACACAAAGGTAGGTCTAACTATACATAAAAGTATGTCTAATACAACGTAAT
Organism: Scutellaria baicalensis; assembly: GCA_005771605.1. Lineage (NCBI taxonomy): Eukaryota > Viridiplantae > Streptophyta > Magnoliopsida > Lamiales > Lamiaceae > Scutellaria > Scutellaria baicalensis. The sequence goes on from CM016727.1 coordinate 23,725,709, forward strand.
GGTACATGTGGACAATCTAGGGTTTTTTTAAAAAAAAATTAAAGTATGAAATTTGGGCAAAAATGTAGGCTTAACATAACATAAAGATAGGTCTAACGTAACGTAAATGTATGTCTAACATAAAGAAGTGGTAGGTGCCAAAATTCAAAAACGAAGCACAAAAAAGAAAAGGTATGAAATTTGGGCAGATAGGTAGGTTTAACACAGTGTAAGGATATGTCTAACATAACGTCAAAGTATATCTAACATAACCTATTGGTAGGTGCAAAATTTCAAAAACCATGCGCGAGAAAAAAAAAAAAAAAAAAAGCGCCCCTGACCCGAATCCGACCCGGGTGCATGGATCTGAGATTTTATGAAACTAAATTTCTATCTCCAATATTAAGTCTGAAACTCCCACTTCTTTTCATAATGTACAAGTCTATCCTCTTTGATTAGTCCTATTGTTTTATTGATTTTATGAAGTTTAGCGAAATATGTCCTAACCTTAGATCACAAAGATATGTCTCATTATCTTGAGATATCTCCTGCCTTTTAGGTTTGAATTGTTCTACTTTAAACATTTCCGTATTTAGTAGTGGTTGTTCATATATACGACTTAATCAAATAGAGTTCATATTTCTATACATTAATATTAATAATTCAATGTCCTTTTTTAGAAATAATCATCTTATTACCATTAAAAGAAAAGGGTTAAAAAAATTTGTTCATGCAGCTTTCAAACAAAAATCTTATTTATAGGGAAACGAGGAATAAATAAACAATGTTTAAAATTAAGTTCCTATCTCCAATATAAGTCTTATAACTCACACTACTTTACTTTTCATAATGTGTATAAGTCTTTCCTCTTTGATTATTCCTATTATTTATTGTTTTTATAAAGTTTTGCGATATACGTCCTAACCTTATAAGATGTCAAAAATATGTTTGATTATCGTGAAACACTTTTTCCCTTTTAGGTTTGGAATGTTCTACTTTAAACATTTTGGTATTTAGTTGTGGTTATTTATACAACTTATCAAATAGAGTCCATTTTCCAATACAACTTACAAATTTCACATCCATTTCTTGAAATAATAACAACATTACCATTAAAAGAAAAGGAAACATTTGTTCATACAATGTTGAAAATAAGAGTGAGTCTCTTGTGAATCAGGTGCATGGATCGCTCAGATCCATGCACCCGGGTTGGATCTGGGTCAAGGGGGACCGCTCCTTTTTTTTTTTTTTCGCGGATGATTTTTGAAAATGTCACATAGGTTATGTTAGACATACTTTTACATTATGTTAGACATACCTTTAAGTTATGTTAAACATACCATTCAACCCAGATTTCATACCTTATCTTTTTTGCTCTTAATTTTTGAATTTTGGCACCTACCACTATGTTATGTTAGACATACATTTACGTTGTGTTAGACATAGTTTTGTATATAGTTAGACATACCTTTATATATAGTTAGACCTACCTACATAAGGTATGTCTAACTATACATAAACTAAATACAAAAACAAATGACTAAATTAAACAATTGATTCGCAAATTAGGAAAGAATATTTAAATAACAAGTTTTAAATTTTTGAGAAATTAATTACAACAAAATACATTTTAGTAAAATTGTTTGGTCTATTTGTCAATACAAGTATGTTGAATATTGAGTTACCTACGTTATATATATTATATATGAAATGGGGAAAAATGGTAATTATTACTAATTTGTCATTTTCTCTACCAAACTATTAACCCATAGAATTAAAAGAAAAAAAAGACAAAAAAACTAAAAAACATTTATGTATCTTATAGAATAAGTTTCGCATATATTTTACATAAGACAAAAACTTGTGTACCCCTTGTGCACTGTACCCCCAAATGTATTATTAGTTTGGTATTAGTTATATACTCATGAGATATTATTGGTGTACTCATAAGGTATTAGTGGTATATACTTGAGGTTTTAGTGATATACTCATAAGGTATTAGTTGCATATTCATAATGTATTACGTGTATAAAATGCAACTAATACCTTATGAGTATATCACTAAAACCTTATGAGTAAACCAAATGTATTACGTGTATTATGAGTATACCTTATTAGTTATATTACGTGATTTGAAATCCAGAATTTTGAAATGAATGAATTTCAAATCCTCTCAAGTTGGAGTGGATTTGAAATCCACCAAAATGACTCCAAAATTAGCTCAAAATGAAAATCATGGATTTCAAATCCACGTCCATCCAAACACTACCGATGGATTTGCTACCATGGATTTCAAATCCCTTCTCAAATCCACTCATCCAAATGGATCATAAAGGTATTACAATAAGTGTTTAGGGGCACGGTACCCCGGGGTACGTAAGACCTACTCTTTACATAATAATTTATCTTCAAATTTAGACTAGTAGTTACCCTCGTGCGATGCACGGTCTAATGTATAATATGTGGTAAATATCTACTATTTGATAATACAATTTAATTAATTATAAGCATTTAACAAATATGAAATATTTTACAATTAAGAAAATTTGAATTTATGTAACTATAAACTAAATATATAAATTATCTAATTCATGCTATGTTATTTATTATACATATCTCATTCACAATATGTTAACAACACTAAAATTCTCGATTATGAATTAAAAATCAAATCGAATTACTTAAATTAAAGATATATATGTATGTATGTATTAGAACAATACACATAAAAGTTGAAATTTTTACTTAAGAACTTGACGCAAACATTGTCAATTATATATGTTTAAGATTTTATTTTAAAATAAATTGAATTAAAAAAAACACTTTTAATATTGCTTAACATCGAATTTATTTCTATAGCCTGACGTTGAACACTATAATTCAAGTCCAACACAAATTGTAAATGTCGTAGTAATAATGATGATGACGAAGACAAGAACATGCATATAAAATAAAATTATTAGTCGAACCATCAAAATTCAAAACATGCACTCTCATATAAATAAATATAAAACTTTAAGTTTAAACTAAGAATAGATTTTTATTTTTGATTATATGATATTTATATTTGATACTTAATAATATCTTCATCATTAAAATATATTGGTAAATGATATCAATAATCTTCATAAAAATATTGTATGATATTACTAAGTTGAAATACAAATATTAATTTAAAAAATACTTAGGATGACATATAATTTTATACTACACAAATATTTTATATATATATAATCTTTAATAGTGTTACATTATTTTATTAATTTATATTACATATGATAATAGATATCCCTAAACAAATTTAATATCTATTTTTGAGATTTATTTTTTGGATAATATCTACTATTGGTATTTAAGAAATTACATTCAATAAAATTAATTTAATGAAAATCTCAAATAAAATAAAAATAGACTAATACAATAATTATATTATCAAATTAAAAGTATGAAATAATAAAAAATGTAAAATACAACAAATATGATATTTAATTCTATTATTAAAAAAATAGACTAAATAATAAAAATGTAAAATAAAAAAATATTATTGATTTAACATTTTTTGGAGGGAAAATGACAAAATTGTAATTATTGTCAACTTCCTTGCTATTATTATAGTATGGATATATATAGATGTAATAGATGAAACAAAAAAAAAATTGTTTTGAATGATATGATTATATTTTAATGATATGATTAAATTTTGATAATAATGGTATTTTCGAGTTGTCAGAAATTAAAAAAAAAAAACTGAAAATTAGTTTATACTTTTAATATATAAATTTGAAATAAAATTTAAATTTCATTTTACGAAGGGTTGTAAAATACTTAAGGTAAAAACTTGTATGCCCCTAACCGGACACAGAGCGTGGGCTGCCTCCACGAACGTCCATGCACTCCCACGCGTACCCACACCTGACTTGGTGTGTGGGCACACACACCTAATTCCATATTAAATAATTTTGTGATATGTATCGGTTGTATACTTTTGAGGTATCCTATATATACTTATAAGGTACTATTGCTTATTTAGTAATGTATCAATTGTTTATTTTAAATGTATCATGTGTATATTTTTAAGGTATACAATACTAGTATTTATGTTGCTCATTCAATAAAGGTTTCAATTGTTTGTTCTAAAGTATCAGACTTATATTTTTAAGGTATCAAATGTATCAATTATTTGCTTTAAAGATATTAATGATATATAATAGAATATTTTGAATGATATATAGAATTTTACCCTTAATTTAATGCTATTTGAATCCATTTTTACATCAAAGTCCAATTTTTAATTTAGGGTGGTTCTGTAGTACACCAGTGTATTAGTACATCAGACTTTCCACTCATTTTCAGTCATCACATCTGAAATCATTGAAAGTTAAAATGCAATGATCTTAAATTTGATGACTAAAAATGATAGAAAATATGATATATTAGAACACGTGGTGTACTATAGATATGCTTTAACATTACATCAATATATTACATGCATTTCCAAGTTAAAAAATAGCTCAAAATTGAAAAAGGAAAAAAGTACTTAAAGATCAATCATTATAAAAAGTTTATAAAGTTGACGATGCAAAATGAATACAGGATAAAAAAAAATTGTTCAACTTTCAATAAACTAATGGTAGTAGTTGAAATCTCACAACTAAAGATTGAGACACCAATATTATTTTATTATTTTTCTTGGTACATGGCCCATATGTAGAAGACTCCATTTTAAGTCATTATTTATCATTTATTCCAACTTTCCCAAATTAATTTCAAACCACTCCATTAGTTTAGTGAAAGTTGAACAAAATATTATGGATTTCAAACTACAGATTCTTTAATTTGTCACTTTCTGCGCTTCTGTTTTTTAATTTATTGGCAAATAGTTCATGGATTGCCTTACATATTTCTATATCACAAAAACTCATGTGAAATGGTCTCACGGATGATTTTCATGAGCCGAATCCCTTTTATTCATTAATCAAACATATATTCACAAATTTATCTATAAATTATGAAATGTGGGTCATGAATTGACTCATCTCACATGAAATGATTCGTAAGACGATCTCGCGAGAGACTTACTGATTCTATATTAGTGGCTCAAGGCTATACTAACCCCATTCCATAGCTATTTTATACAGACATCTTGATTATTAAACACACCCACTTTAACATCATTTAATACTATCAAATTTCTAATTATATACCTCACAATATTACCATTTTACCCTTTCAATTATATAACTTAAACTCATATAAATTGTAAATAGAAAAAGCATTTATGTCTTCTAATATATAGATATTTGTCTTTAATTTATTTTAAAAGAAATTAAAATCCATAGATTCGTAGATAAATAATATTTTAGTTTTTCTTCATTAAGAGAAAACGCAAATCCATCATGTGATTTAGATATATATTGTTCACTTTTTTACACACATTACCAATTTTACGTATTACAATTTAAATAGCGAGCGATATTGTATTTTTGAAGCACATATATAGGTACAAGAATCATTTCTTTGGTTATATTTTATTTTCCTTGATTCAAAATATTTCGACTTGAGCTGAAATAAATAAAATATATGGCCTGTCTCTCTTTTGTTTTCTTTCTTTGAAAACTTTAGGGACAAAATATCCATATGTATTTCATAAAGTTTTGATGAGTTAAAAATTATACCCATATATGATAAAGATGTTTTCTAACCATAAATATAAATATAATGAAAATGTTTTTTAAGTCCTTTTTTTTTTCTTTCACAAAAACACTCTTTCAACCCAATAAACAAAATTGTTAAACATATTGCAATCTTTTATGTTTAGAAAAAAATGAGTAATATACGACCTTTTAGAATAAAAATATAATTTAAAATAACAAAAAACAGAGACATATATATTTTATGCCAATTGATGATACACAAAATTTTGGTTCATACGGTGTGAAAATTGAGTTAGGTCGACATGCGGATCAACTTACGTTAAGTAATACTTTTATGTATATGAGATATATAACGCTTTTACATGTATCATATTATACTTATATATAGACACTACAAGAAAAAAGCTCATACACAAGGGTTAAAAACCTTTGTCGTAGTCAAAAAAACCCTTGTCATAGGTGGTGTTGTCGTAGGGGGCTGAAAAATTTCGGTCATAGACAACAGTTTTTAACCGTTGTCGTTGACCTCTACGACAACGGCGTGACAACGGTTAAAAACCGTTGTCGTAGCTTAAGAATTATAATTTATGCGCTCATAGACAACGGTTTTTAACCGTTGTCGTATATATCTACGACAACGGTTAAAAACCGTTGTCTTACTGAAGTCTTTGATTCAACGACAACGGTTTTTAACCGTTGTCGTATATATCTAACACAATGGTTTAAAACCGTTGTCGTTCTGCAGTCTTACATTCAACGACAACGCTTTTTAACCATTTTTTTTCAACGACATCGGTTTTTAACTGTTGTCGTAGATATTTACGACAACGGTTAAAAATCAGATGATGAAGTCTTTTAACTATACGACAACGGTTTAATGCAGTCAAAACCGTTGTCTTTTTAGTGATGTCTTTTACTTTTGCATTTTACAATTATTATATATTAAATTGGTTGATATTGTAAATTATATACAAAAATTAAAATTCACCAAATTATATACAATAAACATCAAAAACATCCAAAAACTACAATACTTCGTGCATCCAAAAATATCAAGAACTCTTCACATCAAGAACCATCCAAAAACATCAATAACCATCCAAAAGTAACAAGAATCATCTAAAAACATGAAGAACCATCCAAAAAATATCAAGAGAACCATCAAGCAGCCATGACTACAAATATGACACTACAAGAAAAATGCACATAGACTACGCCCCTAAGACAACGCTTTTTCGAAAAAACCGTTGTCGTAGCCGAAATTGGCGTTGTCGTAGACAAAACCGTTGTTGTAGGTCGAAAAATTGCGCTCATAGACAACATCGTTTTATTGGCGTTGTCGTAGAGGCGTAGTCGTAGGGTAAAATTCAACCTTAAGACAACGGTTGTGACGTGAGGTTGTCGTAGTGGTGTAGTCTTAGGTAAAAAATTAACCCTAAGACAACGCTTATGATATGAGGTTGTCGTAGATATGTAGTTGTTGATCCCTAAGACAACGGGTACTATATGAGGTTGTCGTTGAGGCGTAGTCATATATCCCTAAGATAACGGCAACTTTATAGCGTTGTCATAACCTTGTGATAGCGTTGTCGTAGATTAAATTAACTTGATTTTTTATTTATTATTACTATATATGTATATACATGTAAAATTTACCTAGTTAGACAAATTACCCAAAGTCAAAATCCCCAAATTTACCCAAGAAATTCACAATCGGCTGGAACCCTAGCTCTCGCCGCCGTTGTCGCCGCCGCCGGTGAGATCAACGCCGCTCTCCCACGCCGCCAGCCACTGCCGGCCGCTGCCTCTCCGAGCCCACCCATCCTCTCCAGCCGCTGCCTCTCCGCGCAATCCCCACACCCTTGCCCGCCCCTTCCCATCCCCGCCTCCGCTGGACCTGCCATCGGCGCGTGCAGCCACGCTGCCGGCAGCCGCCTCTTCGTGCCCACCCATCCCCTCCAGCAGCTTTCTCGCCGTGCCGCTGCCTCTCTACACCGCTCGCACCCTCGCCACCGCTCTCCCACGCCGCCAGCCACTACCGGCCGCCGCCTCTCCGAGCCCACCCATCCTATCCAGCAGCTGCCTCTCCGCGCAATCCCCGCACCCTTGCCCGCCCCTTCCCATCCCCGCCTCTGCTGGACCTGCCTTCGGCGCGCGCAGCCACGCTGCCGGCCATCTCCTCTTCGTGCCCACCCATCCCCTCCAGCAGCTGTCTCGCCGCGCCACTGCCTCTCTGTGCCACTCTCTGTGTCTCTACCTCCGTCAATTCTCGCCGCTGCCTTGCCTCCGTCGACTCCATTGGACCTACTTTCGCCGCTGGTCACCGACTCTCAACGTTGCCGCAGATACATAAGGTGCTGCTCTTCAATTCCTTTTCACTAATTCTTTTCTTTTTATTTTTTTAATTCGTCTTAGTTTTTAATGAAGATCAATGCGTTTGGAAGTGAATTTCATGTAATATTACTAGATACGCTGGTTATCTGTATGATTTCTTGATTGATTAAGTGCTATTTTTTATGGATTGTTTTATTAGAATCAGAAAAAGATTCAAATATAGAAAAAGGGGAAAGTCTGAATCCACTGCCAGAGGAAGTTAATGTCAGGGAGCTCAAGAATGAGGTCAGTATGTCTTAGATTCTCAAGAACTATAGTTTTTGTTTGAAAACTTGATTTGGCCTCGCCTCCTCAGAGTCTGGTGATGTCCATCATTTTTGAGCATTTTTATGGAGAATTTCCGTAATATTATGTATTGAATAAATAAAGAAAATGTGGAAAGAAATAAAGAAAGATTGTGTTATTGGACGTATAAGTGTCGTTAACCCTAACCATATAAAAGGACCAACATCGTCTGAATTTTTATTTACAATGAATAGTAGACAATGTGTTACTTTCACAAAAGATGCTCAGAAAAGAGTTTGTTGGAAGATGATCAAATCCTTACCGTGTTTGAATGGAACTATCATTTTTCAAATGTCATATGTATTGCGAAGATTGTTATAATAATTAAGGTTATTGTGTACCAATAGATGTGAAAGTTTGGTGGACATTCTTTACACATTCTGTGATCCAAAGATTTTAAAAAGAACCCCACATCTCTAAAAAAATACAAGTTTTGAGAACTTTGAAAAGTTGGAATTTTTTCTTGAATAATATGGGAAAGAACATATGATCTTTTGAATATTCCTGATGGTGATGATACTGAGATTGTTGAGAATGATCTACCTAGAGATTGAGATAATAGATTAAATGTCAATTAAGATATCAAAAGATGATTAAGAAACTATACACAACCTTAATACTGAACTATATGAAGTTTTTTCAATGATCATAGATTGCAAGGGAAATGAGAGAATTTTCTTATTGATGGACCGAGCGGTACAAGGAAAAAGGTATTTATACAATGCATTATTAGCTCATATCAAATCCCAAAAATAGATAACATTTGCAACTGCAACGTCTGGAGCTGCTGCAGCAATAATGCCAAGAGGAAGGACAATACATTCAATACTACTATTTAAAACATCAATAAATTTTGATGAAACAAGTATTCTATTTCAAAACAAAGTGGAGTTGCAAAGTTGTTGTGCATAACACAGTTGATTTTATAGGATAAAGCATCTATGGCGAAAATATGAATAATTGAGAATGTAAATAAATAATTGGAAGATATTGTAGGAAATAATAAAGATTTTGGTGGCAAAGTCATAGTTTTAATTTTGTGGAAATTTTTGACAAGTATCACCAATTATTCCAAGAGCAACCATTCAACAGACTTTTCTTCAAGTTTCGTCAAATCTTATTTGTGGTCAAAGATGAAAAAAATTACACTATCCCATAATGTACAAGAAATAATACAAGATTTAGTGAGTTCTTGCTAAGAGCAAAAAATGATGAAGAATAAAACGATATTGAAGGATATATTAAAATTTCAAATGAAATGACCATCAAGTTCGATCATGAGAAAGATTTAATACAACAATTTATTGATATTGTTTTACCAAACTTGAATAAGAACACTAATTTAGCTAAATACATAACCACCATAGCAATATATATTGACATCTAAAAATGAGAATGTAACAGTTTAAATACACAAATATTATTCATGCTTCTAGAGGAAAGTAAAATGTATTGTAGTTTTGATCAAGCTACTGATGGAATAGACAAATATTGAAAAAGGTACCTGTTTTAAAATAATGTAATTGATGCAACAATCATGTATTTAGGCAACATGCGGGCAAACATGTGTTTATATGTAAAATACCTCTCTTAGCGGCCATAAATGAAAGTTATCCACTTAAATTTAGATGAAAACAATTATCTATTCATCTTTATTATGCTATGACAATAAATAAAGCTCGAGGACAAATAAATTTGAATGTTTGAGTCTACTTGCCACAGCCCGTTTTCTTCCATGGTCAATTATATGTAGATATCACTAGAGATCCGGAACTGTCTAGCACAAAAGTTTTGGTAAAAACAAGCACAACAGATAAGGAACATAAATCTTGGACAAAAAATGTGGTTTACAAGTAGGTTCTAAAAATAGGTATTAAATATTATTCAAATATAAATACATACATTATGAATTATTTAAAATAACTGGTGTGTATTAATATTTATGTATTAATTAAGGGATAATTACTTTTATATATTTCAAGAAACTTCTTAATTACGATGAGTAGTATTCTTGTGAACCAACTATTAGTTGAAGTTTATGTTATCTTATCGTTCATTACAAAATTTGAAAAGTTATTATTTTTTATTATTTGATTGTTTTCCTAGATTTTGATTTCTAATGCAGCAACTATATATATATATATATATATATATATATATATATTTCATTTTTAAACAATAACAACAAAATGTGTCATCCACGTACAAAATATGTGCTCCATAGTAGAGGGGTTTTTTAGGTCATTTCAATCTTAATGAAAACAACAATAAGAATGACTATTTAGATTGCAAAAGCTTATTTAATAAATATAAGGAACACAAATCATTTGGTATGTACACTTATTATTACTATTTGTGCACAATGATTTATAGAAAAATTCCCTTAAATTGAAAGAATTAAGAATAAGAAAAACTAAGAATGCATTCACATATTTAGCGGTGAGGAGGAGAAAACTACACTTAAAGCTCTATTAAACAAGCCACAAGGAAAGAAGAGTAAAAGTATGACATAAAAGATCAAATAAGAAAAGATATAATAGAGTTAATGTTTTACTATCTTTCATTTCCAATTTTGAAACTTTTTATTCTCTTGATTATTATTTTTTAGATTTTGATTTGTAAGGAATTGAAGAACCCAAATTTTTTAATCTACGTAGCAATTTATTTTCTTTTTATTAAACAACCACAATAAAATCAAACAACCACAACAAATCAATTCTTCATGTGCAATGCAGGTACTCTTTGCTAGTATATATATATATATATATATATATATATAGATTAAGAACACCAATCCACGGAAACGGATTTCCTTGGATTATTAATTTGAACATGGAAATACAAAGAAACCCAATAACTGAAGCAAAGGGAAAGAAAAAGGAGTAAAACTTACCAAATGTAGATGATGACTCGGAAGACAGATGATTCACAAAAAAAAAAAAAAAATGAAGTTTGCAAACATAATGAAAGAATGTTGAAGAGGTGTGTGCAAATATAACCTAACAAATCAGACTAAATAACAGCTCCTGCAAATTGAATATTGTAATCAACTTTTATAATCTCTAATCCGATCAGCAGACATATCAGAAATGTTTTACTTCAACTCGAAAGGATATGTTACCCTGATCGTGTTGTTTCTCTAGCATCCATTCTGCTGCTTTTACAAGAAATTCATTTCCACCATCCACCTCAATCAGTTCAAGATTTGAGCTATATCCAATTTGATAAGGAATATCCTCTAGATATGGACAACGATAGAGCTGTAGGCACACAAGCCAACGAAAGGATTTATACCTTGAAAACGACCAATTGGTCAACGATAGATCTGATTCATCAATTAGAAGATACTTCAGATTGAGAAAATCTCCTCGTTTTATTTCCCATTTGTCTCCTTGGAAAGCGTAATTTCTGAGTTTAAGCACTTCAAGCCAAGGCATTGAACCAAGAATTGTCATATCTTTCCAAGGAAGTCGACAACCACTCAAGCTTATCTTCTTCAGCCGAACAGGAAATCCTGGACTAAGCTTTCGCCCAAAACAAAAATCCTTATGTACCTCCAATTTCAAAATTTCAAGCTCATGAAAATTTGCAAGATTGTTGAGCTGGTAGTCTTGCTCGGATGTGTCGTCAGAATAACAGATCTCCAAGCTTTTAAGGTTGGGAATCATCTTCTGGATCGTTTCACTAATTTCAAAGTTAGATGCCAATGAGAGAGTTTGCAGGCTTTCTAGGGGAGAAGTTGCTGTTTTTGGATGGGGTAAAGGATGAAACGAGAAGGCGATGAGATGCCTTAATCGTTTGATGAGTTCCGGGACACCCAACTCATGATTCTTCGGAAAACCTCCCATATATAACAAACACTGCCTCAAATGATGAGGCAGTTCATTGAAACTCCAAAGCATTATCTTCTCCAGTTGGCTATCCTTTGCACAAATAGCGGAAATGATATCTTCAGAAATTGCCTCCCACAAATTTAGATTCCTGGGGATCGAGGATAGTAGATCTGCCATGGTGACAATCGAAAGGGGTAGACCTTCACAACCTCTTGCAATCTTTCTTCCAAGGGGCTCAAATTCAAGAGGACATCCTTCCTCTCCAAACACCTTATTGCAAAGTAAATACCAACTTTGATCATCATCCATCAATTCCATCTCGTGAGGATGGGAAGTAAATCCATTCAAATGCGCAGCCACATCCAGATTTCTTGTGGTCAAAATGATTCTACTTCCCTTCCGGTTATCAGGAAACAAAGACTGTGCATAATCCCAAACCTCTGTACTGTACACATCATCCATTACGATGAGATACCGCTTCTTATATAACAATTGGCTAACTAGCGATTCCATTTGCCTATAATTGTTACTCTGCAATCCCAGAGAAAGTAGGACCTTTCTAAGAAAATCTATTCTGCTATAATCTTGTGACACTGTCACCCAAACACGAATCTGAAAGTGTTTCACAGTCTCTGGATCATTATAAATATATCTAACAAGACTAGTCTTACCACTTCCTCCGCTCCCAACTATCGAAAACTGTTGGAGGCAATTTCTGAAGATAGCGCTGCTCAATAGCTTTCCCTTTATCCGCTCCAAATCATTATCAAGACCAAAAAGCTTATCAATTGGAGCAAAAGTTGATGATGAATTAGTACCAACTATTGAAATCTCATCTTCCATCGTCAATCTATTCATCACCTTCTCTATCTCTCCAACAATCGATTTCATTTCCTCTCCTACTTTTCTCATCCTCCGTTTCAACTTAAACCTTGACCATCGACCAGCACTAGACTTGATCGCTCCAATAAAAAATTGGATATAATCATTTGCTGTGTTTGCTAATTCCCTCACTCGCATTTCCGAACTTATTATTTTTGCTTCAGAATCTCTGATGAGCCACCAATTCAATCTTTCTGAATCTTCTAACAGTGCTTCAATGACATCCTTCTCTATAGATATTGAAATCCTTTCCAACTCCATATATATCATCTCCTCTTCTGCTTCGCTTAATAATTCCCACAATCTGATGATTGAAAAATATTCCAAGAGTGGTAGCAAGGAAGTAGCGTAGTCATTGATAGGTTTCAATGATTCTTCATATTCACGAACAGAAAACAGATTCTTGATTTCGTCTATGGCTTTTGCAAGTGAAGCTACGGAATTATATGCTGCCATATTTTCTGAGAATATGGTTTAGAAGAGGCTTTGCAAATGTAGGACTTAATTGGTATGGCAAGCTAATGAATCTGGGAGAAGCTACCTAGTTTGGCAGCAACTTTTGTTGACGGAGATATATCATATTTCAATTTTAGGGAGGTGGAAAAAATATAAGATTTTGAAATTCCCAGACATTTAATTATTCTAACTTAAATTCAGTTCCAACAGCTAATTCAGACTAAATCCGACAGTAACTTATTTATTTTAACAATTGTGTTCATTTGACTTTGAAGGTTATCTGTTTTTTTAGGACCTTACGGTAACTCACAAGTAAATTAAGATTTCAAAATTTCCAAACATTTTTATTTAAAGTACTTAAATTAAATCCGACATTAACTTACTTGTTCTAAAAAATTCTCCATTAACTTTGGAGGTTATCTGTTCTTTTAGGAGGACCTTACGTGCAAATCACAAGTAAATAAATTTGAATTTAATTGTAATTCGAACTGAATTTGAATAAAATTTCCGAGATAAATGATAAGTTCGCTGGCCCAAAAATCTATAGAGATAATGAATATGCATTGCTGATTTTCATATTAAATATCATTATCTTTATATATATAAAAATACAAACGTTTCTTAAAAAAGTAAGACAAATATTTTCCCGCCAAAACCACATTACCAAAATAGGAAATATTTTTTTCTTTTATTTAGTAAATATATCATATTTATATTTGATATATATATATATATATAAGGAAATTTTATTGAATTTTCTAAGTAAATTATCTTTCTCAAAGTGATGACATGATCAAGTTTTCGTAATGGAAAGATATGAAATTACTCTCCAATCAATAGTTATAAGAGAGTTAAATTTGGCATTAAGATCTTAAGTTTGACAAAGATCTTTTTAATTTCACATTATTTATAATACAAAATAATTAACATAATGCGGAATTTGGAAATGATTTTTATTTATAAAAATATATGATCATAATTTAATGATGTTTAATTTCTTCTAATATATATAAAGATACAATATAAAAATCTACTCAAATGAAAATGGAATGTCACATGATTTTAATGGTAATGTATATATCTAAGGAAGTGCTATGACAAAAAAAAAATTAATGTATATATTAATTTGGAATTTTGTTAGTATATGTTTGCGTGTTTGTCATGGTAAAAATATCAATTTTAATATATAGATAAAAAATTAAATTTCAACTGCTGTTATAATTAATTTATTTTGATGTTGTTGTAATTTAAATAGAAATATTATGCTCTTTGTCATGAATATATACTGTGATTGAGAAATATGTATTCATGGTATTTTCATTTATATTTATCAAATCCCTAGACGAAAGAATTCATTTTTCTTTAAAATTAAGTTATTTATTTCATTTTTCAGATAAAATTTAGAAAATTGTTTGCTACTTAACTATCCCAAATCAACAAGTTGAAAGATCGATGGTCCTAAGAGGCTGATGATAATAGTAATGATGACGTCGATGATATCTTTTTCTTTATATTTAGTTTTTTCGTAATTATTATATGAATTTTTTTTGTTTAAATTAATATTTTATTTTTATTAATTATTATCTTTAGTAAATGTCAAATTATACACACATTATGACATACTTCGTAGATGAACGTTTCTTTTATTAAATAATGAATCGTCAATTCACATTTGTTTTGCCAAATGTGTATTTCTAAAACAAGAAAACACATATAAGTAAAAAATACATTTAAAGTTATAGAGAAAATATATTATTACTTTTTTTATTCTCTTTATTTGTTAATTGTTATATATGTTTATCGAATGTATAAATATTAATATTATATGAAATCAATGTTTTCCACACTTATTATGAAAAAAAAAAAAACCATAAGTGACTTATTTTAAATTTAAATATTTAGCTTTTAATTCTCATATTTTCAATATACATGAATTATATATATATATATATATATATATATATATATAAAGAAAAATGTAACCCACTGCATCGCATGGGCAAATTAAAAATTAAAATAAATGTTCAACAAAAGAATAAGATTATCTATTAAATTTAAAATTTTCAACTTTCTGGAGTTGCATTAGCTAGCTACTCATAATAAACTAATTTGATATATGTACACAAATTTCATGTCTTACGTTTATCGAATATATCATAATATATGTATTATATAACAATATAACAATTCAAATATACAAAAGACTAAAATATCAAAAACAAAGTTTTCAAAATTATCAATGCTTTATTTTTCTGTTCTTAAATTGAAGAATATGTACTACCATATATATATATAACAGATACATTTGTCTGTTTATTCAATAAAATATAAATATATTAACGTTACAAAGGGTTGAATGTCACATGATTATTTTAGTGAAGAAAATATTCATCTATGAATTCTATTTTATTCGATAGCTTAATTATTGATAGTTAGATTTCTATAATTATTTGAACATATACACATGTCAATATATTGATGAATTAGATAATCTATATATGAAAATTTTGATATATTGTAATCATATCTCATGTAGAAAAAAAATAATTAAAGGATACCATTTAATTAGATAACTGTATATGCAATAGTAAAATAAATATATCATATTCCATTGATTCTTTATGTCTTTTATAATGTTACATTATTTCTATAAATTTTTTTTACTTATTAATCAATATAATACCATTTATATTTGACTTTCTTTTAATTCAATCAAACATATCATTCAACCAATCAAATCAATAATAAATAACCTAATTATATTGTATAAAAATTCAATTTAATCATCAATTATTACACGCATATATTGACATTATTGTGTAATGTACGACATTATTTTTCTGACTTTTTAATTTCCTTAACAAAATGCTCAAATTTTAATTAATCACGACAAACATATATATTGTGTGTTGCATAATATTCTTTCTTACCAATTAAAGTACCATGTCAGATAAATTAAGGAAAACTAAATTCCTTTATAGAATGCTCAAAATTTAATTAATCAACCATGACAAGCATATATATTAAATATTGTTGTGTCTATAGCATAATATTTTTTTCCTACCAAATTAAAGTATCATGCCAAATTAAATTAAGGAAAAATTTATTTCCTAAATAGAATGTCAATTCATGTATAAAATTGATAATCTCCTTAACATTAATACATATCCACAATTTGGAAAATCAGATAATAATTCAATTTATTTGCACGTAGAGCAATAAATGAGTACATGACAAAATTGCATTATGGGGAAGTTAAGACTTATCTTAGTTCTGACAGTATGTGCAAATCAGAGTCGATTGTTGACTTAAAGCGGGATGTTTACTCTTCAGAATTTCTTAATGGACTTAGATGCTCCGGTGTTCCTGACCATGAGTTGGTCATGAAAGTTGGAACTCCTATTATGTTGTTGAGGAATACAGATCAGACACTTGGACTATGCAATAGTATACGATTGGTTATTGAAGCAAAATTTTTATGTGGATCAAATGCTTGCGAGAAGGTTTTAATCCCTAAATATTATGAGTTAAATTCAATTTTAGTCCATTTAAAAAGCCACTATCCAATTTTCGTCCACCATGGAAACAGTTTTCAATTTTAGTCCAAGTAAGCCAAAAATCGTCACTATTTGGTCCATTTTTGTCACTATTTCATCCACCATAGTAGCGGTTTTCAATTTTTAGTTTTCAATTTTAGTCCAATTAAGCCAAAAAATGGACCAAATATTGACCATTTTTTGCTTAATTTGACTAAAATTGAAAACCATTTTCATGGTGGACGAAAATTGGACAATAAATTTTTAAATAGATTAAAATTGAATTTTTCCCTAAATATTATTAACTCCTTCTAATAAGAGATTACCTTTTAAATTTAAAAGAAGACAGTTTCCTTTTATCGTTTCATATGTAATAATGATAAACAAAAGTAAAGGACAATCTATTTCTCATGTTGGTCATTTCCTAAAGAAACCAGTTTTTAGTAACGGACAATTATACGTTGCTATTTCTAGAGTAATCAGTCGTGTTGGATTGAAGATTTTCATTTGTGATAAAGAAGCTAAGGAAAGAGGCACTGCTACAAACGTTGTATATAAAGTTTTTTATAATTTGTAGTTTATGAATTTTATTTATTCTATAAATCAATTCATATTTTTGCTTCTATATTATTCAGTTCAAATAGTCTTACATTATGTTTAACATTATAATATTTTTTGATATTCACGTTAATCATATTTAATGAAACAATTGAAGATATATATATATATATATATATATTACATTGTTCATTCAGTTAAATTCAAATGTTTTTATATATTACAACTTAATTATTTAACATAAATGATTTTCAACATATCAAACTACATAATTATGTTTTTCAAATATTTTTATTCTGTGCAACGCACGGGTGAAACACTAGTATATATAAAAACACAATGGTTTCTAAAAAAAGTAAGACCAACACTTTCCCGCCCAAAACACATTTCCAAAATTGGAAATGTTTTTTTTTATTTAATAAATAAATAAATATCATAATTCAATATCTATATATATAATGATAGTTTATGGTAAACTCAAATTTTTAACATATTTAGATTTAGATTCCAATTTGTGAAATTATGCACTAATGATGAAAACTAATTTATAAAACTAATAATTGTATACAATGATGAAAACTATATATTTAGATTTCATACCATAAATATATTTAGAATTTGAAAACTAATAATTTAGTATCATCTCTATAATTATGCACTGAATTTTTAAATTTAAATATTATTAAATGATGTTTATATTTTAAAGTGAATAATATTTAGGAAATTCAATTGTAAGGCTTTATTTTCGTATGATATAATACATAATATATATATATATATATCATTTCTTTAGAAACCTCTATATATATATATATATATATATATCATTTCTTCAAAAAATATGTACTACGAAACAATAACTCATCTTTTATTTTATAGCTATATCTAGATTAAAGATAACTAGATTTCAATAATTATTTTGACATATGCACACGTAGATAACTCGATGAATTAGACAATTATATATATATATATATATATATATATAAACATTTTGATAAATGAACTAATTTATAAAACTAATGATTGTATATATTTAGATTTCATACCATAAATATATTTAGAATTTGAAAACTTATGATTTGGTACCATCCCTATAATTTTGCACTAATTTTTAAATTTAAATATTATTAAATGATGTATATATTTTAAAGGGAATAATATTTAGGAAATCCAATTGCGAGACTTTATTTTCATATGGTATAATGCATAATATATATCATTATATATATCATATATATCATTTTTTTTAGAAACCTCTTTATATATATATATATATATATCATTTTTCCAAAAAATATGTACTACGAAGCAATTAATAACTCATCTTTTATTTTATAGTTATATCTAGATTAAAGATAACTAGATTTCAATAATTATTTTGACACATGCACGTGTAAATAAATTGATGAATTAGACAATTATATATATATATGAACATTTTGATATAAGGTATCAATTTAATGATTTCATTAAATATACATTTATTTTCCGTATTAATATAAAACTACATTCCAATAATTATGCACTAATCATATCATATCAATATCAATATATCTTTAAAATTTTGTATTTTTGTCATATTTGTAAAATTGTAAGTATGTAAAATAATTAAAATTAATTAAGCTTTATATAAATCAATCACTTTACTAATTGAATCTTACCAATTGAAATGAATTTGTAAATATGGTAATTATATCACCACTATTGGAAATTCATTTTTAGATTCAACAGTCACGTACATTCGTCTTCCATTTGTAATTTGTTAATTACCATATTTGTTATATAAATAGTATATCATTAATCTGTGATATAAATACCATATTTGTATACAATTCAAATTAATTCAAATTAATTAATAAATCAATCAAAGACTTACTCAAAATATTTTTTCTCATCCAAAAAATTCACATTATGATATAAAATTTTAGAAACAGTTTCTTCATTCTCTCACGTTTTTTTCTCTTATGTGTTTTCTCTTCTGTCTTTTCTATCACGTGTCTTCTCTCATCATCATGGCTCCAGTATTCAACATGATGAAAGATGTAAATCCTTCAAAAACTATATGAGCTTTAAAACTTCAATTAGTGAGAGTTTATGAGATTTCAAATTATGGAAATCGTGGTGGTACCTTTAGTTACGAGACCATTTTTCGTGACAAATAGGTAGTATTAAGACAATTATTTTACTAATATTCACTTATTTTCTTCATATATGATATAATATTATCATAATGTTGCAGGGGTCAACAATTCATGGATCAATACGTCGTCCTTATATTGAGAAGTTCACCCAAATGTTAAATAATGGAGGTCTTTACATCGTTTCTGATTTCATAGTGGCGGATAACAATTTTAAATATAAGACAACGATGCACAAATATAAATTTCATTTATATCGTAAGACAAAAGTGTATGAGATTGAAGATGACACATTTCCTTCAACCCTCCATGATTTCAAGCCATTTACTAAAATATTGACTAATCAAATGTTGAAAATCATTTGTTTGGTAAGACAATTTTTTTTTTTTTTTGCTCTTTTAAATAAAAATATTATACATTGTTTTTTCATCGAGTACTATTTTTATCATTTTTTGTTTATATAAAAATGTCATTGGAAGATTAGTTTCCATTCAACCACCTCAAATCAATGAGCTAAGGGATGGTCCAAAACGGCTTATGGAGATTGTTCTTGAAGATTTAGAGTACATATACTTCGTTTCATGTTTTTTTAAAATTAATTATGTTTTATTTTTATATATAAACATTGACCCAAGAGTGTATTATTTAATTTTATAGGAAACATCGAATTACTTGCACTCTATAAGTTGTCGACTAACGTGATGACATTGTGAAAGTGTTAGGAAAAATCAAGTGAATATGAGATTCAATGACAAGGTTTTAAAGAAGAAACTAAAATTTAGCTTGACCCACCTCTTTTTCTTTATCATATATGCTCCATGGATATTTGGTGGGTTCTTTTTAATTAATTTTTTGTTTCTTAATATGTGACAAAAAGGTTGATGAAAGAAACATCACGAGAAATGTTGAATATAAATAAGTGTTACAATTTTTTTATATTATAAGATCAATTGATTTGTAAAATCATCGTTACTTTAATTATATATTATTAGGTTTTCAAACTTATAAATTAAGTTTAAAATTACAATATCTTATTTTATTACCATATCTAAAGATAATCTTCAGCAATATAATATTTAAAATATATAATATATAAGTAGCTTAATTTTATTATATTACCTTTATATACTTTTATTTCAAATCTCAAATAAAAATATTATAATTATATTTTATAAAATTTTATCCCGTGAATCTCACGAGT
The DNA here is from genome assembly GCA_005771605.1 of Scutellaria baicalensis. Classification (NCBI taxonomy): domain Eukaryota; kingdom Viridiplantae; phylum Streptophyta; class Magnoliopsida; order Lamiales; family Lamiaceae; genus Scutellaria; species Scutellaria baicalensis. The sequence goes on from CM016727.1 coordinate 23,746,628, forward strand.
ACAAAACTAGTTCTTTTAGTTCTACAAGATAATATTAAGTGGCAATTAATTTTAAATAAGAGGAAATATTCATAGAATTGTGACAGCACAACCACCAGCCTGTTTTGGCCTAGTTGCACTAATTAAATAAGCATGAATATGATGAATACAAATGTCCGATATATTTTTTTATTTTGTTTACCACCTAATTTGGTAGGTGCACCTAAATTATTTTTATTCATGGTCAACAGAAATTGAAGGGGCATTTTTTGAAAGCTAATCTAATATATAATGATGAGATTCCTAGATGGATTTGAATACTATATTATCTAATCTAATATCTAATATATAATCTATTCTCCCGTATAAGTACTTATAATCTATCCATCGTGGGCATTTATTAATGTGTCCATCGCTGACGTGGCGGATCCAGTATATCAATTAATTTGACTTTCCATATACTGTAATTAGGATATGAGATCTTTACACATCAACATTGAGCATATTAAAAGTTTTCCACCGTGAATATTTTAACATTTTTCCTTCACTTACATATATACATATATATCTATATATATCTATATCTATATCTATATCTATAACTATAACACTATATAAGTATGAATGTTTTGTCCATTTTTTGTAATACCAAATTTAACCCTCATGATTAAATTTAATTGATGTGAAATAGAATCATATTTAAATAAAACTCTTTATTAAGAATAGTAATGTAATTTAATGTTTTTTTTTTCTAGAATCCTTTACTTTTACAACTCTTCTAGAATTTTTTTACATGAATTGATTATTTTTCTTCTATAACATTTTAAATTTGAGACTAAAATTAGTTTCATATTGATATATATTAAAGAGTTTTTCAATGGTATAAAAGCTTGTGAAAAAAAAGTTATACTATGAATTTAATATTTTTATTAAAGTATTGTACTATTAGAAGTTGGGGATAATTTCAATTTTGGTTTTTTATGTAAGATATTTCCATTTTTATCTTAGGTTTATTAAGTATTCATTTTCAATTTTGGTCCTCTATGTTTTCATATTTTTCAATTTCAGTCATTTTTTTGCCCAAATTTTCAAAACTGCTGACGTAGATACCAAAATTGAAGACAAAATATAATTATCTTTTATATAATAATCAGTAAGTTTGAATTACCAAAATTAAAAGGAAATAAAATAAAATAACCATGGAGATTAGACTTTGGTTCAAATAATCTATCAAACTAAAATTATTCTTCTATAACATCCAAAATTTGAGACTAAAATTAGTTTCATATTAATATATATTTAAAGAGCTTTTTAATGATATATTAAAAGCTTATGGAAAAAAAGTTATACCATAAATTTAATATTTTTATTAAAGTATTGTACTATTAGAAGTTAGAGATAATTTCAATATGGTTTATATGTAAGACAATTTCCATTTTTTGTACAATTAAGTATTCGTTTTTCAATTTTGGTCCTCTATGTTTTAATTTTTTCAATTTTAGTCATTTTTTTGTCCAAATTTTCAGAACTGCTAACGTAGCTATCAAAATTGGAGGTAAAATATAATTATCTTTATGTAAGAATCAGTAAGTTTGAATTACCAAATCAAGATGAAATAAAATTAAATAACCATGGAGATTTATTTGAAGACATAGAGACTTTGGTTTAAATAATCTATCAAACTAAAATTAAGTATTATAGGTACCTGAACTTTGGAATTTTATAATACCATCACCAACCTTTGCGAATGATACTAATAGGCAACCAAATACTGTCGACGGTAAAAAATTCCCCTGAAGATATTTATTTTGAAGGGTATTTTTATGTTTTAAAAGTATTGGGGTAGAGACTGTAAGTTTGAAAAGTTTATAGAATTCTCAATATTTCTTATTATACTTTAAATTCTCAAAATCATGTTTTCAATTCGAAAATAAACAAGAGAAATCTAGCCATTTGGTTACGATTTAGAGGGAATTTAGTTTTCAACTTGAGGGACAGTCATGAAGTTTTTCGACGACTATGAAGGGGATTATTTGATGTTATTGGTGTGATTTTTGCCATATTTTTATGAAAAGTTAATGAATTGACGTGTCGTTGAATATTACCCAAAACATAGGAATTGAGATGAAAATGGGAGTTTTTAGGGTTTTTCGTTAGGGGTGATGTGACAGTCATCAACGAGCACCAAATATAATTGAGAAATTAATTAATCAAAAGACAAAAATATATACCCTCAAGAATAAGCATCTTCTAGACAATATTCCACTGTATCGGTCTATAAGTATCATTTGCAAATGTTGGCAATGGTAAAGTTCCAAAATTCTAATAATTTTATGTAAAATGGTTATAGTTTGGGGTGATTTATGTTATTTACCTAATTTTTCTGTAATAACAAATTATAAATTCACATGTATGAAAAGAGTTCAACAAAAATGGTTATATTTGAATTTTCATAAATTTTTTGCTTGATTCGAAAATTCTTTAAGAATAAAAAAATTGAATATTCAAGTAATTAAAAAATTACTAAATAAACTTTACCTTGTATACTAAATTTTCAGTCATACCATTATACGTCAAATAATCTATATATTTTTATCTTTATTTCTTTCATTTCAAATTGTAATTTCTGTAAACTTTCTATCTTTACACCTATAAATATTATAAAATCATCATTTAACGTTTAAAATTATTAAATTACCATTAAAAAGTATAAATATAATTTCAAGTTTTTCTAATTAAATTCTATTTTAATAAACATAAACGTTGAAAGACATATGAAAACCAAGATTTTAAATTTTGTGGGGGCTTACAGAAAGAATTAATTTGCCGTGAATTTTGTATGTTTTAGTTAAAATTTGGTTTTCAACTTGACTAAGGTACTTGAACTTTGAAACTTTATAATATTACCACAAAACTTTATGAATGATACTAATAGGACGTCAAATGCTGCCGACGGTGGAAAATTCCTCTGTACATGTTTATTATGAAGGGTATTTTAATCTTTTAAAAGTATTCGGGTGGAGAATGTACAAGAAATAATACAAGATTTAGTGAGTTCTTGCTAAGAGCAAAAAATGATGAAGAATAAAACGATAATGAAGGATATATTAAAATTTCAAATGAAATGACCATCAAGTTCGATCATGAGAAAGATTTAATACAACAATTTATTGATATTGTTTTACCAAACTTGAATAAGAACACTAATTTAGCTAAATACATAACCACCATAGCAATATTGACATCTAAAAATGAGGATGTAACAGTTTAAATACACAAATATTATTCATGCTTCTAGAGGAAAGTAAAATGTATTGTAGTTTTGATCAAGCTACTGATGGAATACACAAATATTGAAAAAGGTACCTGTTTTAAAATAATGTAATGGATGCAACAATCATGTATTTAGGCAACATGCGGGCAAACATGTGTTTATATGTAAAATACCTCTCTTAGCGGCCATAAATGAAAGTTATCCACTTAAATTTAGATGAAAACAATTATCTATTCATCTTTATTATGCTATGACAATAAATAAAGCTCGAGGACAAATAAATTTGAATGTTTGAGTCTACTTGCCACAACCCGTTTTCTTCCATGGTCAATTATATGTAGATATCACTAGAGATCCGGAACTGTCTAGCACAAAAGTTTTGGTAAAAACAAGCACAACAGATAAGGAACAAAAATCTTGGACAAAAAATGTGGTTTACAAGTAGGTTCTAAAAATAGGTATTAAATATTATTCAAATATAAATACATACATTATGAATTATTTAAAATAACTGGTGTGTATTAATATTTATGTATTAATTAAGGATAATTACTTTTATATATTTCAAGAAACTTCTTAATTACGATGAGTAGTATTCTTGTGAACCAACTAGAAGTTGAAGTTTATGTTATCTTATCGTTCATTACAAAATTTCAAAAGTTATTATTTTTTATTATTTGATTGTTTTCCTAGAATTTGATTTCTAATGCAGCAACTATATATATATATATATATATATATATATATATATATAGGGTAAAATCCTATACACCCCCTCATGTTATCGTAATTCGCACGAAACCCCCTTGTGTTAAAGAAATTGCACGAAAAACATCTGAGTTTTCATAAATTCGGCGCGTATCACCCAAATCCGTCATACTTGACGGATGTGTAGCGGACGCGCTCGAGGTGCGATTTTTGGTCTTTTTTTACTGTTATTTGTGGGCAAAATTACAAAATTGTCCTTACTGTTGAGTATATATGTATGCAAAAATATGTTGGCTTTTTTGCATTTTTTTAAAATGTAAATTGACTATTTTATCTCTAACTTTATTTGTGAATTACTTAACAAATCTCATTATTAAAAATTAAGCGTAATTTAATATTCTTTCATTTACTCTTTTTTATTATTTTTTTGTCAAATTTTAGAATTTTATTTAATAATATTTCACAATTTAAATTTGATAAAATGAAATTTATACATTTTATCATATAAATGTTATGAATAATTTGTAGCTATAATTGTTTATTTTAATTTTAATAATTGTGTAAAAAGGATAAATTTCTTATAATTTTAATAATTGAGAAAAAGACAAATATAAAAAAATTATAATGATTTTAACAAGTCTATATTCAATTATTTTCAACCTCATCATTGTTAAGAAGAAGAAAAAAATAATTGAATCAAATAATTGAATCCTAGTGTCTCAGTTGCAGTGTATTTGTTTCCTCCCGATGAGATCTGCTCCAACAACAAATCCCAAAGATATGATCCACCACCAAATCTGTATTTACTCCTCCGATGAGATCTGCTCCGCCACCAAATCCCAGAAATCTGTTCCACCATCAAATCCCACCTCCAATCTATATCTGCTTCGCCACCAAATTGCACCTCAAATCTGCAACTATGAATACTTCCCAGGACCTTAAAACACCAATCTAGAGGACAAGAAGCTAAATGCACAAGACAAGTCATATTTCAGGTCATTAAGAAAAAGATGTGTATCTAAACCAATAGCAGTTAAGCATAAAACACTGCAATTAAATCTTTGAATCATTAAGTACCACATCGAATCTTTTAACATAAGGCTTGGTCTGCAACATAAAACATCAAATGATTTTAACAAGCAATATTAATTGATTTTAACAAGCAATCCATTACTCATCAAATACTAGAAGAAACAAGCAATACTACTCTCTAATCAAATTTAAGGGTCATCTAGTGTTAAAATTAACAAAAAATTTGAAATAATTTTTTGAGCAAGTGTATGAAGCACAGATATATTTTGCAAACCTTCTCTTTCCAAATTCATTCCCAGCTTTTTCGCACTCACAAAAATTTCAGAACCCATCTTTCGTACCCATCAAGCAGAAGCAGATCCGCTAAGAGAGGGAGAGGGAGGAAGAGAGGCGCAGGGTGATGAAGATAGATACGGCGGCGGCTTTCCCAGCGGTAGAGGCGGCGGCGGTTTCATCGCTTAGAGAGGGAGGGAGGGAGAGAGAGAGAGAGAGGAAGATGAGGCGGCGGTGAGTGCGGCGAGACTGAAGCTACGGCGGCGAGGCTGATGAGGTGGCGGCGGTTTTCCCTCATTTAGAGGGAGGGAGAAAGAGAGAGAGAGAGGAGGAGGAAGTGAGAGAGGGGAGGAGGAGGAAGGAAATTAATTTCTAGGTCTGTCCTTTCTAATTTATATCAAGGACATAACAGGAATTGATGTGGTAAAATTTAACACCATTACTAACTGTTAGTTGTTGTGGGGCGTGTGTCGATTTTTAAGTATCCCACGTGTTTAATATGCAATTTCCATCTTATAAGGGGTCTGATGTTGATTTTCCAAAACACAGGGGGGTTTCGCACAATAAACACTATATATATATATATATATATATTTCATTTTTAAACAATAATAACAAAATGCGCCATCCACGTACAAAATATGTGCTCCATAGTAGAGGGGTTTTTTAGGTCATTTCAATCTTAATGAAAACAACAATAAGAATGACTATTTAGATTGCAAAAGCTTATTTAATAAATATAAGGAACACAAATCATTAGGTATGTACACTTATTATTACTATTTGTGCACAATGATTTATAGAAAAATTCCCTTAAATTTAAAGAATTAAAAGTAAGAAAAACGAAGAATGCATTCACATCTTTAGTGGTGAGGAGGAGAATACTACACTTAAAGCTCTATTAAACAAGCCACAAGGAAAGAAGAGTAAAAGTATGACATAAAAGATCAAATAAGAAAAGATATAATAGAGTTAATGTTTTACTATCTTTCATTTCCAATTTTGAAACTTTTTATTCTCTTGATTATTATTTTTTAGATTTTGATTTGTAAGGAATTGAAGAACCCAAAATTTTTAATCTACGTAGCAATTTATTTTCTTTTTATTAAACAACCACAATAAAATCAAGAGTAGGACTTGGGTGCCCTGGATCCGTACCCCCAACCCGACCCGGATTATATATATTTTTTTCTTTTTTTTCTCTATTTTTTCCTTCTTCTTCTTCTTCTTCTTCTTCTTCTCTTTCTCCTTCTTCCTCCTCTTCCTCCTCTTCCTCTTCCTCTTTCCTCTTCCTTCTTCTTCTTCTTCTTCTCTTCTTCTTCTTCTTCTTCTTCTTCTTCTTCTTCTTCTCCTCCTCCTCCTCCTCCTCATCCGATCCTCTTCCTCTTCCTCTTCTTCTTCTTATTCTTCTTCCTCCTCTTCTTCTGCTCCTCCTCCTCCTCCTCCTCCTCTAATTTTGCAGAGGATAATTAATTGTATGGATTTGCTCTATGGTTTCTTTGCACAATGTTTATGTGATAATAATTCATATAAATTCTGTAATTTGCAGAAAAAAAAAGAGAAAGAATATGATATAAATCGCCTTTTTATTGTTTAGAAATATTAAACTCACCATACAGTAATGTAATACCTATAGAGTAAATATGTAATACCTATAGAGTACACATGTAATACCTATAGAACAAAAATTCGAACAAATAATTCATACCTTAATTGAGTTTGTTTGTAATACATATAGAGTATACATGTGATACCTATATAGTAAACATGTGATACCTACACAAAAGTAAAAACAAATAATTCATACCTTTATTAAATGAACACATGATACCTTAAGAGTATACATGTAATACCTTAAGAGTATACATGTAATACCTATAGAACAAATAATAGAACAAAAAATCAATACCTTAATTGAGTTAGTTTGTAATACCTATAGAGTATACATGTAATACTTACAGAGTAAACATATAATACCTATCATTAAATCTCAAGAAATATAAGTGTAATACCTATAGGGTATATGCGTAATACCTATAGGGTATACATGTAATACCCATCACTGAATCATCAACTAGGTAATCAGGTGTGTGTGGACGCAAACCAACTAAGTTAAGGGCACGTGTGGGGGCGCGTGGGCGCGCATGGAGGCGGCCCACGTGCCGGGTCGGGTCGGGGGCACGGATTCTCGTATGGAAGTTTACTATAAAAGCGACTAAACATTATATATTTAGGATATAGGGTTAATATCCCATGTTACCACATCCTTCATAATTATATCCCAAAATACCATCTTCTTTTAATCATTTATCCTTCTACCACATTCCTTATAAATTTTACCCCAAATACCACAAATTCAAAAGTACCTTTTGACTTTTCACAACCTTCTAAATTTTTACAAACTTCCAAAAACATTTATAACCAATTTTTTCCATCTTCCACACCATATGATTCTTTATACCAAAAATCAACATTAATTTGATTAATATCAGGCCCAACATGCTTCCGTAAAATTAATTAATCCTTTGGAATTCATACATTTCTTTAACCAGAACAGTACCGAGTGAGATGATTTGCAACACCACCAGTTGGAAAATTACTGCCCCCAAACCGTTTTACGAACAGCTCCTTACTATTCAACTTCAACCCTCAGGGAAGATGGTCTGCAAGTTATCCAGCTCCTTCAGCAACTGCCCAGCATAACCTTGGTTCGTTTCCTACACCAGGTGTACAAGGAAATCCTTCCAAGGGATAAATTAAAAATACTTGAACACACGTTGGAGCGAAAGCCCTATTTTTATTAAGAACTTAAAATATATACATTACATCTGTAATCTCCTTTTGGGAGGAGAATACTAGATTAGCCTCTCATGGAGAAGGCTATTACTCGTACACACATAAACTTAAAAACTCAGAACACCAAAATATTACAAAGATGTTTTTATTCTGAAGAAAACTAGGGAGAATGGTCGATGTCCTTAGTTTCCTTCTTTCTTGCTTATTTATAGGCAAGAATCCGAACTTGAAGTGCGGATTCCAAACTTGTTTAAGCTAATTGTCTTCTTTAGTGGATCCTCCACTAAGTGAGTGCTTTGCCAGCTTTTCCTCGTGACTCATCTCATGTAATTGTTGTCGGGGAATCTTTTTTTTCTTCCCGTGACTTTTATCCCATATGATGCTTGTGGGGCGTGACTCAGCCCATGCTACCTTTGTCGGGGAATCTTAGAAATTTGGCCTTCGTGGTCCCCGCGGATAACTTTTCTTTTGGGCAGGCCCTTTGTCCTTGTCCGTCCTGTTTTCTCGTCGGTCGGGTTTGGGTCGGAATCCTTTCCCAAACTCGAGTTCCTTCTACTCGGGGCATGATTGGCAGATCTGATCCGTCCATCGGCCTACATGCGTCATATTGTAGAATTTCCGGTAGGTTTCTTTGCTCACCGAAATCTTATTTTCCTAAAGGACTTTTCTCTTTGTTTCAAAGAGGTCCTCTGCAAAGCTTGTGGTTGTTCCTGTCATTGAATTCAGGAGGAAAGATCCATTCCCTGAATTCTGAAAGAACTTGAAGGGATAATTGACTTTGTCCATTTCATTCAGACAAACCCAAAGTCCCCATGCTTGTCGGGTAGAAGCTTCATCTTCTGACAATGTCCCTACCAAAATTGGAGTTTCTTCCAGAGAAGTCGTCTTGATAATTTTCAAGGCGTTTCCATCTGGTCTCCTCAGTTTGATGAAATGAAAGGCTTCATGGAAACCTTTCTTTGCTGGTTCTGGAACTGCACTGAAAAAATACAATTCCAGAATATCTTCTCTAGCCAAATATGGATTATTGGCCCAAGTCTCGTGCACTGCTTCCCCAATCCATTTCGGTAATCTTGAAATTTCAGGGAATCCTGGTGAGACGGTATAGATTGAAGTTAAAGCTCCAAACTTATATCATTCTTGTACTTCGTTTGGATGACTTTCTGGTTTCATCCAAACTCTTGGGTATTTTTCAAAGATATCCACAATTGTTCTCTCCGGATTGATACCATTCCTTGTGATCAGCTTCTCCCATTACTTTTGGTAAACTTATATAGGGGAAACTTTAATCTCGTCAGTTTGAACCTTAGTTTTGCCAGTTTGTGGCCTAAGGTCCAACTCCCCCTCTTTTACGCAGAGGTGCTGGGTTGACTTGAAAACTCAGGTTGTGACACTGGAGCTTCAACATTTGCCACAGTTGGTGCATCATCTGCAACACTCGTGGTTATGGTATTTGAATCCATAACTTCCGGGTTTGAGACTCGTTCTCTTATTTCCCCCTTTTGCATCGTTGGAGATGCAGCCTGGAGGATAGACCCCTGCAGCGTAAAGTACAATTGTACATGCGCTTGCTGGCATGCTCATATTAGACCAGAGATGAATCTCTGATCTTCTCGTTGAAGTCGTCCAGCGACTTCTGCATTGATACTTATAAATTACCAAAGCCTCGTTCTAGGCTCTCCAGGTTTTCTCTGAGATGCCTAACTCGTTTGAGGACCTCGTCAGCGACACGTTCTTCCATCTCGTGTTAAGAAATCTGCAAGAACATTTTCATGAGATTTCACAATGACAATATCATAATAATAATATTGACATTCAGCCTGTTATCTAAGTAGTCTAGCTTTTTCTGCTTTGAATTCTATTTTGTTTTTCAGAAAAGCTTTGACACTTGAATTATCAATCTTTAAGATGAACTTCTTAGCCAGTAAGAATAAAGGTCATTTTTTGAAAGCCTTTCTGACTGTGAAGAACTTCTTCTCGTTGATATGCCATCGATTTGATTCACTGTCTGTGAATAAACCGTTGTAGTATCTGCATGGCATTTCTCCATTTGGTGTAGCTTTCATAAGGACAACTGCCCACCAATGGTCACTAGCATCTGTGTAAAGAATCAGTTCGTCCTCGTCTTGGGGTATAGCAAGCTTCGGAAGTTTTTGACAAACCTCCTTAAGTTGCTTTATCCCCTCTTGGTGTTCATCTTCCCATTTAAAAACTGCATCCTTTTTCAATAATGGGCTAAACACCTTCTTGTAATGTGCCAGATTGTTTATGAACATTCCGACGAAGTTAACAACTCCGAGAAAACTCTGAAGTTGTTTCTTGTCTTTGAGGATATCTGGAAATTCTTGTATCTTTTCTACAATGTGGTTTTGTAGGATGATTTCAGATTCGTCGATCTCAATTCCAAGGAATTCGATATGTCTTATAGCAATTACTGTCTTCTTTTCGGAAAGCACTATTCCTTCCTTATGACAAACATCTGACAATATTTCCAAATGTTTGAGATGCTCTTTCACGTTCTTGGATGCGATGAGGATATCATTGATATACACGAACATGAAGCTGAAATAATCTTTGAAAAGATTATCCATCTTTCTCTGATATATCTAGGGTGCATTTGCCAAACCCATGGGCATTACGTTCCAGATATAATGTCCTTATGGTATGGAGAATGCTGTAAACTTATTACTTTCTTCCTCCATCCTAATCTGGTAGAATACAGACTTGCAATCGAACTTAGAGAATACCTTGGCACCTTTGATGCGGTTGACCAAATGTTCTCTACTCGGGATATAGTATCCATCGAATTCCAAGAGGTTATTAATCCCTTTGTAATTAATAACCAGTCTTGACTTTCATCTCTTGATTTCTTCATGATTCCTTACAAGGAATCCTCAGCTGCTGTATGAAGAAACTCTTGGTGAGATTAACTTAAGGTCAAGATGTTCCTTTAGTATTTTCTGCATATCCTTACGATCCTCTTGGTTCATAAGGATTGGCTTGTATCTTACGAACTCGTGTTCCTTTCCAGGTTTGACCTTTAAGGATGCTTTGAGCTCGTTCTTGTTCCACCATGCCAAAGGATTTTTATTGTATCCTTTGGATCTTCTTCTTGACATCTTCGAGTGAAATCCGTTCATCAATGAAAATCTCACTCGATGAATTCTCCAATAGTCTTTTCATTAATTCTGCAATTGCCTCTGGAGGTACTTGTTCTTCTCCTTGTATCCTGAACGAATACAAGTTATTATCCCATCTCTTGGTATCTTTTTGTTTTGAACCATATTGTCGATAGGATAATAGTGCATCGCAAAATCTCCTTTTATCCACCATTTTTGGATGTCGAAGCTTGGCTTCATCACCACGCTTGCTGCGAAAAGTGATAGGCATTTTTCTGTAGAATGCCTCTCACAATCTTTGGACAATAATCTTATGATCACATAGAGTTGTGGAAATAAGCCTTATTGTCTCATTTTCCTGTGTAAAATGCTTGAATGTTTATAGGAAATTGTTACCTAACAACACATCTGCTCCTGTATCATGGAAGTAGATTGGTGGCGTCTTGACTTTGTACCATGGGGTACTGCCTGCACCTCCGATCATGATTTCGCTTGTTTAATTCCTCGATTAAGAATAAGAATTTTTTTTGAGAAATCTCTTCCTGCGATAGCTGGTAGATCTTCTCCAATTTCTTTAGGGAAAACCTCCTGCTTTGCAGTACATATTACAGCGCCTGAGTCAACATAGGCGGCGAAATATTCGGCCTTGTATTCATCATATATCATTTCGATAGAAATGTATATGGAGAATGGGCTAGTGGTCATCTGATTCTGTATCTTTTTTCTGCCACTATGAACTCCATTCCATCTTGTAGTCTTTACCAAAGTTTATGATCCACGAGAAACTCGATCCCAAGTATCAATTGGTCTGGGATCCTTCCTGCAACTCCCCTGATAATCAACTCAATTTCACCCATCTTTAGGCTTCCTTGAAATTTTCCGACTATCGGTTGTTAGAGGTAATATAAATATAGGACATTACAAGGGAATATATTATCCCGTTGAGTAATGTTGAATACTACTTCTACTCCTCTTCATCCTTCAGGGCACTTTAGCTCTCCTTGTGTTTTAAAAACATCTAGGATTCACTGGGTTGTACTCGGTCTTTTCTCTTCCCATCGGCTACAGCTCATTAGCCTTCCTTGTTGGAAAGACATTCTCCTTGGCTCAATTCTGAGACTTTGGCTCTTGTTGAAGACGGGTTGATCTTGGATCCTTATATCGATCTCCTTTATAGTTGGAGATTCTATAGGTTCCGGTAGAACTACCTTGGCAAAGTCCTCAAAGATTCTTGGAAATTCAATAAGTTCCTTTCTCAAGAATACATCTGAGTGATAGGAAATCTTGTAGGTAATCGAGTAGGGTCTATTCCCTTCTTTCATCAGATCATCTCATTTGAAATCTTGATGAAGGGTTAAGATTCTATTGAAGTCTCGATCTCCCAGATTGTATGCAATTCTAGGATAGACATTGAATGCCAATTTCCCTGCATATAAATTTCCTGTAACCGCCCCAAGGTATGAATCTTTGAGATTTGAGATCCGCTTGTCAAAAATTGCAAGATTGAGCGGCGAATCAATTCCCTCTTTGAATGTTGCTTTAATAACAACCCTTATGGCTCCGATGTGAATCCTTGAGAGTGTATTTGCAACTTCTTTCTTAACTCTGCTTTTGATCTCATGTATCTCTCGGTAAGGGACCAATTGCATCTCGATCAAGTTACCAATGAATTCCATTGGGATGGTAAATTCTCCGGTAGTCACTTTGTGGATAATTTAGTGTTTTCTGCTGCGAAATCTAATCTTATCCAATGTTTTTTCCATAGCTCCAATGGTAACACCATCGTACATCTGGAGCTTTGGATCTTCTTTCATAATTCTCATTAGAGTCTTATGAGACACCGTAGTGTGGGAGAGAAATCCTGACATATCCTCTTTCACCGTCGATTGAAGAATTTCTTCTTCACTCTGATTCTGAGTTGGATTCACTTCCATCATCAGAATAGATCTCTTCTTCGTAGATGCTTTCATCTGAGGGTAAATTCTCAAATTGATACACCTGTATAAGATCTTGAAAATAAACAGCCTCCTCGAGTTCGGGTGTTACCTCGAACTATCTAATTCCTCGCTTTTGATTTTCTGGGCAATCCGTTGAGATGTGCCCTCTTGCTCCACATGTCCAGCAATTACAATCTTTAAAACTTTCATTAGCTCTGGTGTGAGCTCGTCTGAAAGTTCTCCTTCATGTGGTCCTGCTGGAACTTCCCTGATTTGAGCCTGATGAAAAGACTCTACTCCTGTTTGGTGCTGGTCTTTGCCCTGATTTGTAACTCCGGGCCTTTTGTTTTGACCACACTCTTCTAGGTCTCCATAAAGACCTTCGACTGCTTCTTCTGTCGTTGTTCCCACGGTGGTATGGATGGCTTCTTTGTTTCTTCCTTTATGCCTCCGTGGTTGACCTCCAACGACTGTTGGGATGTCATTCTCTTTGCAACATAAGGGAACCATTTTATTGATTCCTCGCAGTCTCTTGTAGTTCTTGTATAGTGCTGCTTGATGACACCATTCAGATAATTTGGCCTTTAAGAAGGACATTCTTCTGGCCACTGTATCTAAGTCATCTGCACTCTTGTATTCCCTGATCAACATTTCTCTCCAGGGACTTGGTATCTTCGCAAAGAATAACTGCGAAGCCTCTTTGTCTTCCACCTTGGACTTCCATCGGTACTCGTTGAACAATTTGATATATTCGTCAATATGACAAATATCATGCAACTCGAGGCTGTAGAGGGCTTGTTTATATCTTTTTCTCTTTTCTTCCTCTAGTCACTCAAAATAGCATATGCCGATAAAATGGATTTTGAATAATTTGGTCATATTATCGACAATCCCTTTCAATGACTCACCAGCTGTAACGTTGTTTTTCATTTCTGGTGATGTCATGTCTCATGCGATCTTTACAGATCCTTTAAGACTCATCTCGAGTAGTAAGATGAATCCTTCTTTTGTAAGATCGAGGTTTCCTGCTGCAATCCTCATAGCCGATGCCCAATCATCGATAAGGATTTATCTGTTCTTGAAATCTGGGATATCCAGATTTAGCATCAACCCAAATGGATGTATTGGGTCGAGCTGAGACTTTCCATAAGACGTATTGTAAAGATATGGCCTTTTGGAACGTGGTCGAGTGCCGGTGACAATAGGCTCTCCTCTGATACCATTTTTGTGGCTTCGGGTCTAAAAATTATATGGCTTTGGAACAATGGAAGTTCTTGGAAAAATATGGATTGTACTACGTAAATTTGGATTGGAAATATCATTTTGCAATCATTGGCTCAAAGGTTGTTTTGGTCATTTTACTAAAAATGTGGTATTTTGGGCACTTATTATAACAAATGTGGTAGTCTTGTCCTTTTGTTATATTGTGTGGTATTTTGGACATTTATTATAAAAATTGTGTTACTATAATGTTAACTCTTGTTTAAAACTAAATTTCTATCTCCAATATTAAGTCTGACAACTCCCACTTCTTTTCATAATGTACAAGTCTTTCCTCTTTGATTAGTCCTATTGTTTTATTGATTTTGTGAAGTTTAGCGAAATATGCCCTAACCTTAGATTACAAAGATATGTCTCATTATCTTGAGATATCTCCTGCCTTTTAGGTTTGAATTGTTCTACTTTAAACATTTCCGTATTTTGTAGTGGTTGTTCATATATACGACTTAATCAAATAGAGTTCATATTCCTATACAATATTATAAATTCAACGTCCTTTTTCAGAAATAATCATCTTATTACCATTAAAAGAAAAGGGTTAAAAAAATTCGTTCGTGCAGCTTTCAAACAAAAATCTTATTTATAGGGAAACGAGGAATAAATAAACAATGTTTAAAATTAAGTTCCTATCTCCAATATAAAGTCTGATAACTCACACTACTTTACTTTTAATGTGTATAAGTCTTTCCTCTTTGATTATTCCTATTATTTATTGTTTTTATAAAGTTATAAGATGTCAAAAATATGTTTGATTATCTTGAAATACTTTTTTCCTTTTAGGTTTGGAATGTTATACTTTAAACATTTTGCAACTTACAAATTTCACATCCATTTCTTGAAATAATAATACCATTACCATTAAAAGAAAAGGAAACATTTGTTCATACAATGTTGAAAATAGGAGTGAATCTCTTGGGAATCGGGTCGGATCCGGGTCAGGGGGAATCGCTTCTTTTTTTTTTTGCGCATGCTTTTTTAAAATGTTCACGTACCAATACGTTATGTTAGACATACATTTACGTTGTGTTAGACATACCTTTGTATATGTTAGACAAACCTTTATATATAGTTAGACCTACCTACATAAGGTATGTTTAACATAACACTAACTATACATAAAGGTAGGTCTATTGGAGCGAATTTTGGGTGAGTTTCAGCGTGAGTCTCAAGCGCATGGGAGCGTGTGTAGGTACGTGGGACGCGAGTGGGAGCGCGTTTTGGGGCGCGTGAGTGGGTCGACCTGGTTGCACGGATCCCAGATCCGTGCAACCGGTGTATAAAAGTTTTTGCCTATAAACATTGTTTAAAAGAGAGCCCAGCCCATACTACATAAAAATATATAAGGAAATAACTTTTTTAACATCCAACATCGAAATGTGTATTTTTCTACCACAAAAGATAATAAAGTGACATTTTCTACACTTTTTTGACTCGGTTATGGAGAAATGATTGATTAATGATCGAGTGATGATATATTCTATTTATTTATACTATTATTTAACAATTGATTTATCCAACATATCATATAAATTGATAAAAGTAATTAAATTGATAAATGAGGTTCGATTAATAATGTATTAAACCAAATTTAATTGGCTACTCGAACCACTATGTCAAATACATAGTGGTTCGATTAATAGTGTATTAAACCAAATTTAAATGAATACTCGAACCACTATGTTAAATACATAGTGGTTCGATTAATAGTGTATTAAACCAAATTTAAATGAATAATCGAACCACTATGTCAAATACATAGTGGTTCGATTAATAGTGTATTAGACCAAATTTAAATGAATACTCGAACCACTATGTCAAATACATAGTGGTTCGATTAATAGTGTATTAAACCAAATTTAATTGGTTACTTGAACCACTATGTCAAATACATAGTGGTTCGATTAATAGTGTATTAAACCAAATTTAAATGAATAATCGAATCACTATGTCAAATACATAGTGGTTCGATTAATAGTGTATTAAACCAAATTTAAATGAATACTCAAACCACTATGTCAAATACATAGTGGTTCGATTAATAGTGTATTAGACCAAATTTAATTGGTTACTCGAACCACTATGTCAAATACATAGTGGTTCGATTAATAGTGTATTAAACCAAATTTAAATGAATACTCGAACCACTATGTCAAATACATAGTGGTTCGATTAATAGTGTATTAAACCAAATTTAATTGGTTACTCGAACCACTATGTCAAATACATAGTGGTTCGATTAATAGTGTATTAAACCAAATTTAAATGAATACTCAAACCACTATGTCAATTAATATACAGTGGTTCGATTAATAGTGTATTAAACCAAATTTGGACTTACTCGAACCACTATTCATTTAAATTTGGACTTACTCAAACCACTAATCAATACACTATTTGGACTTACTCGAACCACTAATCAATTAAACCAAATTTGGACTCACTCGAACCACTAATCAATACATAGCAAATTAATCGAGCCACTATTGCACCCATAATTGTGTTTGTGAGCCACTATTAAAAAAATACAAATTAATCGAGCCACTATTACACCCATTAATCAAATTAAAAAAACACCCATAATCGAGCAACTATAAACACAAACTATTACATTAAAAAACACAATTATGGGGTATAAACAATTCTATAAATGATCAAGCCACTATTTTAATTAAAAAAACAATTGTTGTTTAATCAAGTAACCAAAATTTATATAATTAGTTGGTCCCCGAACTACAGGTAGTAGGCTTAGAGGGGGGTGAATAAGCCTACTAAGCCTTTGCACATTTTTGTTCTACTTCTATCGGTCTTTTCTAATGTCAGTGACCTTTTGAGAGGTTACTGATCAGAGTGGATGCGGAAGCCTTTTACTTTACTGGGTAGAAGATGTGCAGCTTATGAGAAAGAGTATATGCATGGCGGTAAGCAGATAAAGACACAAGCATGTATAGAGGTTCGAAGGTGGAGTAATCCTTCTACGTCCTCTCTTCCTCCATACAGGAGGGAACCTCTGTTAAGCTGGTTGAATTACATAGACCTATCTATTACAACCCACCCTTAACATGTAAGGTAGCAAGTCTACACACAGATGCTTGCCTACCTTCCCTGATCCACACAAGATCCTACGCTACCCACCTAGGGTCATCACTTTCTCTCCTAGAAAGTTGTAAACTCAGCAGGACATTACTCCTCGCACTGAGTACTCCGAGACAACCTTTTAGAGAGGTTTATTTTCTTCTTCTTCAACTGGGTACAGCAAGCTTGGCCTTCGTTTGCAGACTTGATTCTGCTGAAGCTTGCTGTTGGACTGGTAGACTGGGTGTGTGTCTTCCTGGGGTGTGGAGTGTTCGAGCTCTTCTTCTTTTTTGCTGCTCCTTGTGAACACTCTCTTCTCTTCTTAACTTACCCCTTTTACTGCGTTTCTCTCTTTATGAGCCTTTCTCTCTGATAAGCTCTTCTCTCTTCTTGTTCATGCACTCTCTCATTCTCACACACCGGGTATGATCTCTCACTCACCCCGCTTCAGTCTTCAGTCCTCCTCTTTATAGGTTGTGAAATTTACCCGTTGAAGGTAGACAGATTTCTGACATTGATGCACCGCACTCCTGTCACACGCCAGCTTTTCGCTTTCCACATGTCTTCTTCTGATTGGCTCCTCTCCTTTTTCTCTCTACCGGTACCTTGTTGTGTCTACCTGTAACTTTGACTTTCTATCCATGCCTGCTTTGTAGCTCCCTCCTCTAGCTTCACTCTGGAGTATCCTTCTTCTGGCTTGCTCCTTCAGGTGGCTCGAGGCTTCTGTAGCATACTGCTCTCTGCAGTATGCTTTCGGCATGGTCTTCTTAGGCAGCTTCCTGTCTCGCTGGATTCTGCTTTAGCAAGGTTCCTTCCAGTAGCTTCCTGAAGTCAATAGTATCCTTATTAGTTCCAGATTCTTTTCAACCATTCTCTTCAGTATCCTTCCTTCGACATATTCCCTATTTCTTTTAATCTTCTGCAGTAACTCTATTTGCAGTAACCTATCCTAAGATTGGTTATGCTTATAGAGTTACTTTAAGGATTTGTCTCATCAAAACTTTCTACAAATGTTTCCAACAATTTCCCCCTTTTTGATGATGACAAAACCTTTTTACAGAAGATCAAAAGAATATAATCTCTTAAGCACAGAAAGCATATTTAAAGCATGGCACAAAGGGCATACTACTTTCATACACAAATCACATATAAGTCTAAAAGAAAGTGTATAAAGAATGAGCAATTTTTGAAGAGCAGAAGAAGTTTTATTAAGAAGACATATCTATATTACAATGCAGTAAGCAAAGTACATTAAAACATCCTATCTATATTCTTCTTCTTTTCTTCTTGCTCTTTCCTATCTCTCTTTTCCTCCTTAGCTTCTTGCGAGCTTCTTTCTCGTTTCTTTCTATATTACCCGAGGCTCGCTCCCAGTCGATTTCCTCTCTTGGTCGTGGAGGAGAATTGAGGAAGTTGATCGCAAAAGGAAAGTTGATTCAGTTGGAGATGATCAAGAAGTAGTGGAGATGCTCAGGTGCAATAGCTTGCTGCAACCTTTCTTCTCGCACTACTTTTGCCAACTCCTGTGACTGATTCTTCCTTCTTTTTGGATACAGAAGAGAATTCTCCCAAAGGAAGAGTTTTGTCTCTTCTGTTCTTCACCTCAGGAAGAATTTGGTCTTCCTTAATCCTTCACAGTTCTTCCCCCTTTTCGTCATTATCAACAAAGAGCAAGAGCTCAGGGGAAAACTGGAGAGGGATTCCTCGACCTCGACATCCAGACCTCAAAAGGAGATCTACAGGGTGAGTCCTCAGATATCCTCGAGTTTGAGGTGAGGAAGGAACGCTTGAAGACCAAGTCTTCTGAAGAAGGCTTTCTCGTAAATATCGTAATGTTTAAAGTAGAACATACAAAACCTAAAAGGCAAATGGTAACTCAAGATAATGAAACATAACTTCTGCATCTAAAGTTAGGACATATTCTAAGCTTCATAAAAACAATAAAACAATATGAATAATAAAACAGGAAAGACTTGTACATTTTGAAAAGTAGTGGGAGTTGTCAGACTTAATATTAGAGATATAATATTAGTTTTAAACAAGAGAAAATATGTCAAATTACACATAAATATATAAGTAAATAACTTTTTTAACATCACTGACTTTGATGTGTACTTTTCTACCACAAAAGATAATCAAGTGACATTTTCAACACTATTTTGACTCAGTCATGGAGAAATGATTGATTAATGATCAAGTGATGATATATTCTATTTATTTATACAACTATTTAACAATTGACAAATTTAAATGAATACTCGAACCACTATGTCAAATACAGTGGTTCGATTAATAGTGTATTAAACCAAATTTAAATGAATAATCGAACCACTATGTCAAATACATAGTGGTTCGATTAATAGTGTATTAGACCAAATTTAAATGAATACTCGAACCACTATGTCAAATACATAGTGGTTCGATTAATAGTGTATTAAACCAAATTTAAATGAATACTCGAACCACTATGTCAATTAATATATAGTTGTTCGATTAATAGTGTATTAAACTAAATTTAGACTTACTCGAACCACTATTCATTTAAATTTGGACTTACTCGAACCACTAATCAATACACTATTTGAACTTACTCGAACCACTAATCAATTAAACCAAATTAGGACTTACTCGAACCACTTCATTTAAATTTGGACTTACTCGAACCACTAATCAATACACTATTTGGACTTACTCGAACCACAAATCAATTAAACCAAATTTGGACTTACTCGAACCATTATTCATTTAAATTTGGACATACTCGAACCACTAATCAATTAAACCAAATTTGGACTTACTCGAACCACTAATCAATACATACCAAATTTATCGAGCCACTATTGCACCCATAATTGTGTTTGTGAGCCACTATTAAAAAAATACAAATTAATCGAGCCACTATTACATCCATTAATCAAATTAGAAAAACACCCATAATCGAGCCACTATAAACACAAACTATTACATTAAAAAACACAATTATGGCGTATAAACAATTCTATAAATGATCGAGCCACTATTTTAATTAAAAAACAATTGTTTAATCGAGCCACTATTACAATTGTTTAATCGAGTAACCATAATTTATATAATTTATAATCGAGCCACTATTACATTAAATAATTACATAATTTACTTTATAGTGGTTCGATTAGTGGTTCGATTACTTTATAATTTATTATATCAAATTTACTTTAATTTACTTTATATAATTAGTGGTTCGATTAATGTATATAGTGGTTCGATTAATGTATATATTTTAATTTACTTTATATAATTAGTGGTTCGATTATTGTATATAGTGGTTCGATTAATGAATATATTTTAATTTACTTTATATAATTAAAAAATGTATTTGACATAGTGGTTCGAGTAACCAAACAAAATTGGTTTTTTACATGGTTACTCGAACCACTATGTATTTGCATAATGGTTCGAGTAACCAAACAAATTTGGTTTAATACACTATTAATCAAACCACTATTTATTTGACATAGTGGTTCGAGTAACCAAAGAAAATATATTTTTTTACATGGTTACTCGAACCACTATGTATTCGACATAGTGGTTCGAGTAACTAAACAAATTTACTTAATTCAATTTAATGAATTTGAATTTAATTGAACCACTTAATTTAATTGAATTGAATTGAATTTGATTTACTCGAACCACTTAATTTGTTTGGTTCAATTTACTTCAATTTCAGTTTAATTTGATTTACTTCAATTTGAGTTTGATTTACTCGAACCACTTGAATTGAATTTGATTTACTTCAATTTGATTTAATTGAATTTGAGTTTGATTTACTCGAACCACTTAATTTAATTTACTCGAACCGCTTAATCTAATTTAATTGAATTTGCTTTCGTTCAATTTAATTTACTTTAATCGAAAAACTTAATTTAATTTAATTTAATTTAATTTGGTAATCGAACCACTTAATTGAGTAAACTAGGTTTGACCCGTGCGTTGCACGAGTTTCATTTAATACTTATCTCATTTTTTATTTTATAATTAGTGTTTATTGTTATATGATAGTAAATTTTACATAAGTGTGATATTTTTTCTTTATTCTTAAAATAATATTTCTCAGGATACATTTGAATATGTGGATTTAAGGAGGGATTTGAAATCCTTGATAGCAAATCCACTGATAATGTTGGGTTGGATGTCAATTTAAAATCCATAGTTTTCATTTTGAGCTAATTTTAGAGTCATTTTGGTGGATTTCAAATCCACTCAAACTTGAAAGGATTTGAAATCCACTCATTTCAAATTCTGGATTTGAAATCACTCTATCCAAACGTAGCCTTATTGTTTTCTTTAATAATTTTTTTCATTTATTCTTTAACACAAAATTTTTAATATATAGTTCTTAATAGGTGTTTTAATTATTGCATTAGGTATTTTCATATATTTCTGTAAAAAGTATATAATATATCTCATTTTTATCAATCGTTCGAAAACATCTGTTTTGTTCAATGTTTGTCCTAAGTGCACTCATTATTAGCTTTATGTATTGGTTTATTTTGTAATTGTGTTGTTTTTGTGATCTTTTTATTAGCCTTAACAAATTGTTACATATTGTAATATTTTAATACAATTTCTCGATTGTTTAAGGAGGTGGTTGGACTGAATGTCCACGTTTGGATTTTAGATTACCAATATTCGAATCATGTTATTTGTTTGCAGAATCTTATAACTAATTTTTTTTTTTTTATCTACTTCATCCACTTTTTTACAATTTGAACTAAAAATATTAGCTCTTTTTTTAAAGATAAAATAACAGTACATCATTTATTTTTCTTATATATAATTCTCTATATGATGACATATTAATTGTAATCCTGCTTTTTAAAATCTCTAAACAAACACAAAATTATTAAATTTCATCCTTTTTATAACTCACTTTCATACTTGCCAAATTTACATATGTTTTAACCTAAACAATATCCTAAAAAAATTTTAATTACCTAGTTTTTGCTAATGTCATTAATAATATTGTTTCAGAGTTTAAACACAATTTCAAAATACATTATTTTTATTTAATGCATGACATTACTGAATTAATGTTTGCATATTGTTGCTTACTTTTTTTTTTTTTTTTTGCCAATTTGAAATGTTGGACAAAAACAATAATTCAAGTTTGAAACCAAAGATTTCATGTAAAAAAGATAATACAACATTAGCAAGCACTTGTAACTTACTTTTTTTTTTCCAAGCAAATATTTTTTTATAATACTCTTTAAAATTTCTAAACAAACACAACTTTTCATTATCTAATGCCAAATATGTTTCAATCTCACATATCTTAATGTTTTTTTAACACTTATTTTTGGTAATGTCATTAGCAATATGTTTCATAGTTTAAATTACAATTTTAAAGTACGTTATTTTATTTCATGTCTGACATTATCGAATTCTAATATTTATATGTTATTTTTTTCTTGAATCCTCTAAATATTTTTTTCTCTAAAGGTTTTTATTTTTTTGAGTTTGAACTACTTGAATGTTCTTTTGTAAAATATTATTAGCACCTTCAAATATCTTTTATTTATTTATTTTAATTCCTTAAAAAGTAGTAGCATAATTTACTCTTCAAATTTTGTTTTATTTTTTTGAAATTGAAATGTTGGACAAAAACAATTATTCAAGTTTGACACTAAAGATTTCATGTAAAACAAAAAAGGAAAAAAAACAATACAACATTAACAAACATTTGTATCTTACATATTTAATTTTTTCAAGCACTTTATTATTGTAGGGTAGTGGGGTGTGTATTTAATTGATATTAATATTTTGATATTTTATAAATAAAATAATTTTTAAGGAAGGACACTTGACAACATTGTAAAGTGTCACTTGTCAAACACTTGAAGGTGACACTTGGCAACATTGTAAAGTGCCACTTGTCAAACACTTGAGGTTGGCAATTATTTTTTTATAATACCCTTTAAAATTTCTAAACAAACACAATTTTTCATTATCTAATGTCAAATATGTTTCAATCTCACATATCTTAATGTTTTTTTAACACCTATTTTTGGTAATCTCATTAGCAATATGTTTCATAATTTAAATTACAATTTTAAAGTACATTATTTTATTTCATGTCTGACATTACTGAATTCTAATATTTATATGTTATTTTTTTCTTGAATCCTCTAAATAATTTTTTTCTCTAAAAGTTTTTATTTTTTTGAGTTTGAACTACTTGAATGTTCTTTTGTAAAATATTATTAGCACCTTCAAATATCTTTTATTTATTTATTTTAATTCCTTGAAAAGTAGTAGCAGAATTACTCTTCAAATTTTGTTTTATTTTTTTGAAATTGAAATGTTGGACAAAAACAATTATTAAAGTTTGACACCAAAGATTTCATGTAAAACAAAAAAGAAAAAAAAATACAACATTAACAAACATTTGTAACTTACATATTTAATTTTTCCAAGCACTTTATTATTGTAGGGTAGTCGGGTGTGTATTTAATTGATATTAATATTTTGATATTTTATAAATAAAATAATTTTTAAGGAAGGACACTTAGCAACATTGTAAAGTGTCACTTGTCCAACACTTGGAGGTGACACTTGGCAACAATGTAAAGTGCCACTTGTCAAACACTTGAGGGTGCAAACCATACTTTTATATATATAATTTAATCGAACCATTGAATTAAATTAAATTAAGTGGTTCGATTACCAAATTGGATTAAATTAAATGGTTCGATTAAATTTACTCAATTAAGTGGTTCAATAACCAAATTGAATTAAATTAAATTAAGTTGTTTGATTAAATTAAATTAAATTGAATGAAATTAAATTCAAGTAAATTAAATTAAACGATTCGAGTAAATTAAATTAAGTGGGTCGAGTAAATCAAACTCAAATTCAATTAAATCAAATTGAAGTAAATCAAATTCAATTCAAGTGGTTCGAGTAAATCATACTCAAATTGAAGTAAATCAAATTAAACTCAAATTGAAGTAAATTGAACCAAACAAATTAAGTGGTTCGAGTAAATCAAATTAAATTAAATTAAGTGGTTCAATTAAATTCAAATTCATTAAATTGAATTAAGTAAATTTGTTTTGTTACTCGAACCACTATGTCAAATACATAGTGGTTCGAGTAACTATGTAACAAACCAATTTTATTTTGTTACTCGAACGACTATGTCAAATACATTTTTTAATTATATAAAGTAAATTAAAATATATACATTAATCGAACCACTATATACATTAATCGAACCACTAATTATATAAAGTAAATTAAAATATATACATTAATCGAATCACTATATATATACATTAATCGAACCACTAATTATAGAAAGTAAATTAAAGTAAATTTGACATAGTAGATTATAAAGTAATCAAACCACTAATTGAAACACTATAAAGTAAATTATATAAATTACTTTAATGTTATAGTGGCTCAATTATAAATTATGTTGGAAACATTTGCAGAAAGTTTTGATGAGACAAATCCTTAAAGTAACTCTATAAGCAAAACCAATCTTAGGATATGTTACTGCAAATAGAGTTACTGCAGAAGATTAAAAGAAATAGAGAATATGTCGAAGGAAGGATACTGAAGAGAATGGTTGAAAAGAATCTGGAACTAATAAGGATACTATTGACTTCAGGAAGCTATTGGAAGGAACCTCGCTAAAGCAGAATCCAGCGAGATAGGAAGCTGCCTAAGAAGACCATGCCGAAAGCATACTGCAGAGAGCAACATGCTACAGAAGCCTCGAGCCACCTGAAGGAGCAAGCCAGAAGAAGGATGCTCCAGAGTGAAGCTAGAGGAGGGAGCTACAAAGTAGGCATGGACAGAAAGTCAAAGTTACCGGTAGACACAACAAGTGAAAAGGAGAAAAGCTGGTGTGTGACAAGGAGAGGGGCCAATCGGAAGAAGACACGTGAAAAGTGAAAAGCTGGCGTGTGACAGGAGTGTGGCACATCAATGTCAGAAATCTGTCTACCTTTAACGGACAAATTTCACAACCTATAAAGAGGAGGACTGAAGACTGAAGCGGGGTGAGTGAGAGATCACACCCGGTGTGTGAGAACGAGAAAGTGCACGAACAAGAAGAGAGAAGAGCTCATCAGAGAGAAAGGCTCATAAAGAGAGAAGCGCAGTAAAAGGGGGAATTTAAGAAGAGAAGAGAGTGTTCACAAGGAGCAGCAAAAAAGAAGAAGAGCTCGAACACTCCACACCCCAGGAAGACACACACCAGTCTACCAGTCCAGCAGCAAGCTTCAGCAGAATCAAGTCTGCAAATGAAGGCCAAGCTTGCTGCACTCAGTTTAAGAAGAAGAAGATAAACCTCTCTAAAAGGTTGTCTCGGAGTACTCAGTGCGAGGAGTAATGTCCTGCTGAGTTTACAACTTTCTAGGAGAGAAAGTGATGACCCTAGGTGGGTAGCGTAGGATCTTGTGTGGATCAGGGAAGGTAGGCAAGCATCTGTGTGAAGGCTTGCTACCTTACCTGTTAAGGGTGGGTTGTAATAGATAGGTCTATGTAATTCAACCAGCTTAACAGAGGTTCCCTCCTGTGTGGAGGAAGAGAGGATGTAAAAGGATTACTCCACCTTCGAACCTCTATACATGCTTGTGTCTTTATCTGCTTACCGCCATGCATATACTCTCTCTCATAAGCTGCACATCTTCTACCCAGTAAAGTAAAATGCTTCCACATCCACTCTGATCAGTAACCTCTCAAAAGGTTACTGACATTAGAAAAGACCGATAGAAGTAGAACAAAAATGTGCGAAGGCTTAGTAGGCTTATTCACCCCCCTCTAAACCTACTATCTGTAGTTCGGGGACCAACTAATTATATAAATTTTGGTTACTCGATTAAACAATTGTAATAGTGGCTCGATTAAACAATTGTTTTTTTCATTAAAATAGTGGCTCGATCATTTATAGAATTGTTTATACCTCATAATTGTGTTTTTTAATGTAATAGTTTGTGTTTATAGTGGCTCGATTATGGATGTTTTTTTAATTTGATTAATGGGTGTAATAGTGGCTCGATTAATTTGTATTTTTTTGTAATAGTCGCTCACTAACACAATTATGGGTGCAATAGTGGCTTGATTAATTTGCTATGTATTGATTAGTGGTTCGAGTAAGTCCAAATTTGGTTTAATTGATTAGTGGTTCGAGTAAGTACAAATAGTGTATTGATTAGTGGTTTGAGTAAGTCAAATTTAAATGAATAGTGGTTCGAGTAAGTCTAAATTTGATTTAATACACTATTAATCGAACCACTGTATATTAATTGACATAGTGGTTCGAGTATTCATTTAAATTTGGTTTAATACACTATTAATCGAACCACTATGTATTTGACATAGTGGTTCGAGTAACCAATTAAATTTGGTTTAATACACTATTAATCGAACCACTATGTATTTGACATAGTGGTTCGAGTATTCATTTAAATTTGGTTTAATACACTATTAATCGAACCACTATGTATTTGACATAGTGGTTCGAGTAACCAATAAAATTTGGTTTAATATACTATTAATTGAACCACTATGTATTTGACATAGTGGTTCGAGTATTCATTTAAATTTGGTCTAATACACTATTAATCGAACCACTATGTATTTGACATAGTGGTTCGAGTATTCATTTAAATTTGGTTTAATACATTATTAATCGAATCAATGTATTTGACATAGTGGTTCGAGTATTCATTTAAATTTGTCAATTGTTAAATAGTAGTATAAATAAATAGAATATATCATCACTCGATCATTAATCAATGACTGAGTCAAAATAGTGTAGAAAATGTCACTTGATTATTTTTTGTGGTAGAAAAGTACACATCAAAGTCAGTGATGTTAAAAAAGTTATTTACTTATATATTTATGTGTAATTTGACATATTTCCTCTTGTTTAAAACTAATGTTATATCTCTAATATTAAGTCTGACAACTCCCACTGCTTTTCAAAATGTACAAGTTTTTCCTGTTTGATTATTCATATTGTTTTATTGTTTTTATGAAGCTTAGAATATGTCCTAACTTTAGATGCAAAAGTTATGTTTCATTATCTTGAGTTACCATTTGCCTTTTAGGTTTTGTATGTTCTACTTTAAACATTACGATATTTACGAGTGGTTGTAATTATATGATTTAATCAAATAGGGTCTATTTTCCAATGCAACTTTATAAATTTCGTGTTCATTTCAAGAAATAATAATCTCATTGCCATTAAAGGAAAAGTAAACATTTGTTTATGCACTTTTGAAACAGTTTTATAATTTAGGTGACGAAAAATAATATAAACATTGTTTAAAATTAAATTTATATCAGAAAAATAATATAAACATTGCTTAAAACTAAATTTATATCTCTAAATTATATCTGACAACTCCCACTACTCAAAAGAGTTAATCACTCAAAATACCCAAATTTATATAACTCTAAACTAATATACCCATCAATATAATTGATTTTCTCAATCTACCCAAACATATAAACTATTGTCCCAAATACCCAAATTTTAGTCAAATACTAAAATATCCTTATCACACTTTTGGCATTTAATGCTTATCATTGAGAAATGTTATGTCCAAACCCAATTTTGCTACTTCCAAACTATATATATTTTCCAAGAATTTCTAATTATTCCAAACCATATGACTATTAAATCCGACCCGAATCCAAAGACGGTATATAGGCTGGAAACATTGCTAGTCGTAAGCTTGTTCTGTTTACAGATCAAGACAGACTTAATAGGTGTAACAATGCCACGTATCGTTCCGGAGCCTCGGGAGCGATCCCTCCAAAATGGTATCAGAACCTAAGTTTATTAAGAACTAAATTTATATTTATTATATGTTTTATCTGTAATTCACTATTGGTGAGGAGAATTATACGAGAAAAAAAAAATGGATCTGGACGAATGTCCAAGATGTATATCTTACAGGAAATATCATCAAATTTTGACGATGCATGCTCAAGAGCATCTAGAAATTGTGACATATTGGAACCGCCAATATGCCCAAAGACAAATTGCAGGTGCCGACGTAGAAGCTTTAAGGCAGTGCGGCAAACAAGCAACCTATCATGTGGAACTCCTTAGGGTGAACCGGATGATACAGGCTGATCTGACAAACCACCAGGAGGATAACCATCAGTACCATAATGTCTGATGGAATGCCCAAGTGGAAGGAAATACTTCTAGATACTTCTAAGATCTCCGAGGATCTTAAAGAAATCCAGAAGACGGTGCAGAGTTATGGCAACCGCCATAAACACCTACCAACATAAGTTCATCAGATCCAAAGCCAAATGGAAACGATGATTAAAAATCAACAAGAGACTCTTGAATTCATGATACCCAGGAAAGAGTCAAGAGTTTGGAAAATCGACCAAATTCATCCGGAGGAAAGAGACGTATTAATTTCGGGACAGTTCCCTATTTACACCTAGATGGGAAGCCAACCGAAGTTGTGCGACACATAATCGATGATGAAAAACTTATCGCCATCATCAAAGGAAAATCCGTTACAAACAAGTAATGGATTTGGAAATGATAAATCTGCGGGATCTACATGACCTTGCCAAATTCTTCACGGGATTAGGTATTGTGGGTATAAAGATTAACGCAGGAGATGGATCTGCCTTAGTTACTCGTGATCAACAGCAGAGACCACCAGTCAATCCCAACGTAGCAGAAAGTTCCGGATCACATCATGTGGATGAACAAATGCCACACAGAGGGTATTTCACCACAGGAGGGAATCCTATTAATGTCATAGGAACCCGACCACGTTCCAAAAGGCCGAATCTATTCAATACGCCTTATGAAAAGTCACAGCTCGACCCAATACATCCATACGGGTTGATGTTAAATCTGGATATCCCAGATTTCAAGAACCGTGAAATCCTTATTGACGACTGGGCATCGGCTATGAGGATTGCAGCAGGAACCCTCGATCTTGAAAAAGAAGGATTCATCTTACTACTCGAGATGAGTCTGGAAGGATCTGTAAAGATCGCATGGGATATGACAGCACCAAAGATTAAGAACAACGTCACAGCTGGTGAGTCAATGAAAGGAATTGTCGATAACATGGCCAAATTATTCAAAATCCATTTTATCGACATAGGCTACTTTGAGGGAATAGAGGAAGAAAAAAGAAAAAGATACAAACAAGCCCTCTACAGCCTCGAGTTGCATGATATTTGTCATGTTGACGAATACATTAAGTTATTCACCGAGTACCGATGGAAGTCCAAGGTGGAAGACAGAGAGGCTTCACAATTATTCTTTGCGAAGATACCAAGTCCCTGGAGAGAAATGCTGATCAGGGAATACAAGTGCGCAGATGACTTAGATACAGTGGCCAGAAAGATGTCTTTTCTAAAGGCCAAGTTATTTGAATGGTGTCATCAAGCGACACTATACAAGAACTACAAGAGACTATGAGGAATCAATAAAATAGTTCTTTTATGTTGCGAAAAGAATGACATTCCAACCGTCGTTGGAGGTCAAACACTGAGGCATAAAAGGCAGAAACAGAAAAGTCATCCATACCACCATGGAAGCAACAACAAGAGAAGCGGTCGTTGGTCTTCATAGAGACCAAGAAGAGTATGGTCAAAGCAAAAGGCCCGAAGTTACAAATCAGGGCAAAGACCAACACCAAACAGGAATAGAGCTCGGAGTTTTTCATCAAGCTCTGATCAGGGAAATTCCAGCAGGACTACAGGAAGGAGAACTTTCAGACGAGCTCACACCAGAGCCAACGAAAGTTTTAAAGATTGTAATTGCTGGACATGTGGAGCAAGAGGGCATATCTCAACAGATTGCCCAGAGAATCAGAAACGAAGAATTAGACAGTTTGAGACGACACCCGAACTCGAAGAAGTTGTCTACTATCAAGATCTCATATAGGTGTATCAATTTAAGGATTTACCCTCAGATGAAAGCACCTACGAAGAAGAGATATATTCTAAAGATGGAAGTGAATCCAGCTCAGAATCAGAGTGAAGAAGAAATTCTTCAATCAACAGTGAGAGAGGATATGTCAGGATACCTCTCCCACACTACGGTCTCTCATAAGACTCTAATGAGGATTATGAAAGAAGATTCAAAGCTCCAGATTTACGATGGTTTTACCATTGGAGCTATGGAAAAGGCATTAGATAAAATTGGTCTTCGCAGAAAACATCGAATTATCCACGGAGTAACTACTGGAGAATTTGTCATCCCAATGGAACTCACTGGTAATCTGATCGAGATGCAATTGATCCCACACCGAGAGATACAGGAGATCAAAAGCAGAGTCAAGAGAGAAGTTGCAAATACACTCTCATGGATTCACATCGTAGCCATAAGAGTTGTTATTAAAGCAACCTTCAAGGAAGGAGTTGATTCGCCGCTCAACCTTGCAATTTGTGACAAGCGAATCTCAAATCTCAAGGATTCATACCTTGGGGCTGTTACAGGAAATTTGTGTGCAGGAAAATTGGCATTCAATGTCTATCCAAGAATTGCATACAATCTGGGAGATCGAGATTTCAACCGAGTCTTAACCTTCATCAAGATTTCAATATAAATGATTTGATGAAAGAAGGGAATAGACCCTACTCGATCACCTACAAGATTTCCTACGCCCTCTCGAATACACATCACTCAGATGTATTCTTGAGGAAGGAATTCATCGAAGTTCCAAGAATCTTTGAGGACTTCACTAGGGTAGTTCTACCAGAACTCATAGAATCTCCAACCATAAAGGAGATCGATATGAGGATCCAAGATCAACTCGTCTTCAACAAGAGCCAAAGTCTCAGAATTGAGCCTAGACGGATGTCTTTCCAACAAGACAGGCTAATGAGCAGTAGCCGTTGGGAAGAAATTAGACCGAGCACAACCCAGCGAATCCCAGATGTTTTCAAAACACAAGGAGAGCTTAAGTGCCCGAAAGGATGGAGAGGAGTTGAAGTGATATTTGACATTACTCAACGAGACAACATATTCTCTTGTAATGTCCTATATTACCTCCAACAACCGATGGTCGGAATATTTCAAGGAAACCTAAAAATTGGTGGAATTGAAGTGACTATCAGAGGAGTCGCAGGAAGAATCCCAGATCAGTTGATACTTGGGATTGCGTTTCTCGAGGATCACAAACCTTGGGAAAGATTACAAGATAGAATGGAGTTCACAGTGACCGAAAAAAGATACATAATCAGATGACCACTAGTCCATTCTCCATATACATTTCTATCGGAATGATATATGAGGAATACAAGGCCGAATATTTCGCTGCCTATATCGACTCAGGCGCCGGAATATGTACTGCCAAGCAGGAGGTTTTCTATAAAGAAATTGGAGAAGATCTACCAGCCATCGCAGGAAGAGATTTTTCTAAAAGGATTCTTATCCTAAATCGAGGAATCAAGCAAGCGGAAATCATGATCGGAGGAGCAGGCGGTAACCCATGGTACAAAGTCAAGATGCCACCATTTACACAGGAAAATGAGACAAGAAGACTTATTTTCACAACTTTATATGATCATTAGATTATTGTCCAAAGACTACGAGAGACATTCTACAGAAAAATGCCTATCATTTTTCACAGCAAGCGTGGTGATGAAGCCAAACTTCGGCATCCAAAAATGGTGGATAGAAGGAGATTTGGCTATGCACTATTATCCTACCGACAATATGGCCCGATCAAGATAAGGACCAACAAGAGATGGGATAATCACTTGTATTCATTTAGGATACAAGGAGAAGAAGAAGTTCCTCCAATAATAATTGCAAAAGTAATTAGCCTATTGGAGAATTCATTGAGTGAGATTTCAATTGAAGAACAGATTTCACTCGAAGAAATCAAGAAGAAAATCCAAAGGAACTACAATGAAAATCCTTTGGCATGGTGGAACAAGAACGAACTCAAAGCCTCCTTAAAGGTTAAGCCCGGAAAGGAACAGGAGTTCGTAAGATACAAGTCAATCCTTATGAACCAAGAGGATCGCGAGGATATGCAGAAAATACTTAATGAACATTTGGACCTTAAGTTGATCTCACCAGAAGTTTCTCCATACAGCAGCCCGGGATTCCTTCTAAGGAATCATGGAGAAATCAAGAGAGGAAAGCCAAGACTTGTTATTAATTACAAAGGGATTAATGACATCTTGGAGTTCGATGGATACTACATCCCGAGTAGAGAACACCTGATCAACAGCATCAAAGGTGCCAAGGTAATCTCTAAATTCGATTGTAAGTCTGGATTCTACCAAATTAAGATGGAGGAAGAAAGTAAGAAGTTTACAGCTTTCTCCACACCACAAGGACATTATATCTGAAACGTGATGCCCATGGGATTAGCAAATGCTCCCCAGATATATCAAAGAAAGATGGATAATCTTTTTAAATATTATTTCAGTTTCATGTTCGTATACATCGATGATATACTCATCACATCTAAGAACGTGAAAGAGCATCTCAAGCATTTGGAAATCTTTTCAGATGTTTGTCACAAGGAGGGATTAGTGCTTTCCGAGAAGAATGCAGTAATTGCTATAAGACAGATCGAATTCCTTGGAATTGAGATCGACGAATCTGGAATCATCTTGCAAAGCCACATCGTGGAAAAAATACAAGGATTTCCAAATACCCTCAAAGACAAGAAACAACTTCAGAGTTTTCTTGGAGTTGTTAACTTCGCCGGAATGTTCATTAACAATCTGGCGTACTACAGGAAGGTGTTTAGCCCATAATTGAAGAATGATTCAATATTCAAATTGGAAGATGAACACCAAGAAGTGATTAAGCAACTGAAGGAAGTTTGTCAACAGGTTCCAAAACTTGTTATACCCCAAGACGAGGATGAACTGGTTCTCTACACAGATGCCAGTGATCATTGGTGGGTAGCAGTTCTTATGAAGGCTACACCAAATGGAGAAGTGCCATGCAGATACTATAGCAGTTTATTCACGAACAGTGAAGCAAATCGATGGCATATCAACGAAAAGGAGTTTTTCGCAGTCAGAAAGGCTTTCAAAAAATGGTCTTTATTGTTACTGGCTAAGAAGTTCATCTTAAAGATTGATAATTCGAGTGTCAAAGCTTTTCTGAAAAACAAAATTGAATCTAAACCAGAAAAAGCTAGGATACTTAGATGGCAGGCTGAATGTCAATATTATGATTACGATATTGTCATTGTGAAATCTCATGCAAATATTCTTGCAAATTTCTTAACACGAGATGGAAGGACACGTCGCTGATGAGGTCCTCAAACGAGTTAGAAACCTCTGGGAAAACATGGAGAGCCTAGAACGAGGCTTTGGGACTTTATGTCTCAACGCAGAATTCGTTGGATGACTTCAACAGGTTGATTAGAGATCTGTCTCTGATCTAATACGAGCATACTAGTACGCACACGGACAATTGTCCTTGGTGCTATGGGGGCCTATTCTCTAGGGCGCATCTCCAACGGTACAAAAGAGAGAAATAAGAGAACAGGCCTCTAACCCGATAGTTATGGATTCAAATATCATAACCGAGAAGACTGCAGATGATGCATTCCTTGAGGATGTACCAGCTGTGGCAAAAGTTGAAACTCCGGTGTCAATACCCGAGTCTTCAAATCAACCCAGCACCTCCGGGATTAAAGAGGGAGAGTTGAACCTTAGGCCACAAACTGGCAAAACTAAGGTTCAAACTAACGATATTGAAGTTTCCTCTATGCAGGTTTACCAAAGGCAATGGGAGAAGCTAGTTTACAAGAAAGGGTATCCATCCGGAGAGAACAGTTGTAGATGTCTCTGGAAAATACCCAAGAGTTTGGATGAAACCAGGAAGTCATCCAAATGAAGTACATGAATGGTATAACTTTGGAGCTCTTGCTTCAATTTCACCAGGATTCCCAGAAATTTTGAACTACCGAAATGGATTGGAACAGCGGTGCACGACTTGGGCCAATAATCCACATTTGGCCAGAGGTGATATTCTGGAATTGTATTTTTTCAGTGCAGCTCCAGAACCAGTAAAGAAGGGTTTCTATGAAACCTTTCATTTCATCAAGCTAAGGAGACTAGACGGAAATGCCTTGAAGAACATCAAGACGACTGCTCCGGAGGATACTCCAATTTTGGTAGGAGCGTTTTCAGAAGACGAGGATTCTACCCAACGAGCATGGGGACTCTGGGTTTGTCTAAATGAAATGGACAAAGTCAAGTATCCCTTCAAGTTCTTTCAGAATTTGGCAAATGGATCTTTTATGCTGAATTCCATGACAGGAACAACTACAGGCTTTGCAGAGGATCTTTTCGAAACAAAGAGAATGATCCTTTGGGAAAACAAGCTTCCGGTAAGCAAAGAGACATACCGGAAATTCTGCAACTTGGCGCATATTGGCTGATGGACGGATCACGTCTGCAAAGCATGCCCAGATCAGAAAGAGCCCGAGTTTGGGAAAGGGTTCCGACCCAA
This sequence comes from Scutellaria baicalensis, assembly GCA_005771605.1. Taxonomy (NCBI): domain Eukaryota; kingdom Viridiplantae; phylum Streptophyta; class Magnoliopsida; order Lamiales; family Lamiaceae; genus Scutellaria; species Scutellaria baicalensis. Next base: position 23,781,575 of record CM016727.1, read on the forward strand.
ACCCGACCGACGAGAGCGAGGGGCAGAGAAGGACAAAGGGTCTGCCCAAAAGAAAAGTTACCCACGGGGACCACGAAGGCCAAATTTCTAAGATTCCCCGACAACGGTAACATGGCCTGAGTCACGCCCCACAAGCATCGCATGCGAAAACTCACGGGAAGAAAAAAAAAAGATTCCCCGACAACTTCACATGGGATGAGTCACGAGAAGAAAAGCTGGCAAGCACTAACTCAGTGGTTGATCCACTCAGAAAGGTTGACAGCTGTCTCAAAACAAGTTTGGAATCCGCACTTCAAGTCCGGATTCTCACCTATAAATAAGCGAGGCAGAAGGAAGCTAAGGACATCAACAATTCCCCATAGTTTTCTTCAAAACATCTTTGTATAATTCTGAATTTTTATAGTTTTCAGTTTATGTGTTTACGAGTTACAGCCTTCTGATCTAGTATTCTCCTCCCAAAAGAAGTTTACAGATATGTAATAAATATTTTTAGTTCTTAATAAAAAAGAGGCTTTTGCTTCAACGTATTTTTGTTTGATCTGTTCATCCTTTGGAAGGATCACCTTGTACACCTGGTGTTGGAAACGAACCAAGGTTGTGCTAGGCAGTTGCTGAAGGAGCTGGATAACTTGCAATCTATCTTCCCTGAGGGTTGAAGTTGAACAGTGAGGAGCCGTTCGTAAAACGGTTTGGGGGCAATAATTTTCCAACTGGTGGTGTTGCGAACCATCTCACCCGGTGCTGTTCTGGACGAAGAAATGTATGATCTCCAACGGGTTAATTTATTTTACGGAAGCATGTTAGGCCTGATATTAATTGAATTAATGATGATTTAGGGCATAATAATCATATGGTGTGGAAAATGAAAAAATTTGGTTATTAATAGATTTTGGAAGATAATAAAAATTTGGATGTTTGTGTAAAAGTCAAAAGGAATATTTGGAAATGGGTATATGGGGATAATAAGTTATAATTGTGGGTATATGGAGGTAATAAATTATAATGATGGGTATAAAAGCTTTACACTATATGCAAATGGGTAAATAGTGATTCCAACTCTTTTCAAAATGTACAAGTCTCTATTTTTCTGACTATTTCTATTGTTTTATTGCTTTTATATATTTTAACCTTAGATGTCAAAGATATGCTTCAATGTCTTGAGATGTCTATTAGCTTCTAGGTTTGGGATGTTCTACTTTAAACATTTCGGTATTGAGTAGTGGTCGTTCATATGACTTAATCAAATAGAGTTTAAATTCCAATTTAGCATAACAAATTTCACGTCCATTTTTAGAAATAATAATCACATTACCTTTAAGAGAAAAAGAAAACATTTGTTTATACGGTTTTGAAACATGAATTAAATAACATTTGTTTATGCGGTTTTGAAACATGAATCAAATTTCTACAAAAACAATGAATATAAACATTGTTAGAAACTTAGTTTCTATCTCCATTATTAAATATGACAACTCCCACTTCTTTCATAATGTACAAGTCTTTTCTCTTTGATTACTCCTATTGTTTTATTGCTATTATGAAGCTTAATGATATATATCTTAATCTTAGATGACAAAGATATGTTTCATTATTTTGAGATACCTTTTGCCTTTTAGGTTTGTGATGTTCTACTTTACACATTTCGTTATTTAGTATTGGTTTTCCATATGACTTAATCAAATAGAGTTCATTTTTCAATACATCATTATAAATTTCAAATCCATTTCCCAAAATAGTAATCTCATTACTATTCAAACAAAAGGAAACATTTGTTCATGCATGTTTGAAACGTAAATCAAATTTCTATGGAAATAAGAAACAATATAAACATTGTTTAAAATTTAATTCATATCTCCAATATTAAGTCCGACAACTCCCACTTCTTTTCATAATGTACAAGTCGTTCCTCTTCGATTATTCCTGTTGTTTTATTACTTTTATGAAGCATAGTGAAATATGTTATAATGTCAAAGATGTCTCATTGTCTTTGAGATACCTTTTGCCTTTTAGATTTGGGTTGTTCTACTTTAAACATTTTGGTATTTAGCAGTGGTCGTTCATATGACTTAATCAAATAAAGTCATATTTCCAATACACAATTGCTAATTTCACGTCCATTTCCAAAAATAATAATCTAATAATCATTAAAAGAAAATGAAACATTTGTTCATGCAGTTTAGAAATCAATGTTTTACGGAAACGAGGAATAAGACAAACATTGTTTAAAACTAATTTCGAAGTTTTATTAATTTTATGAAGTTTAGCAAAATATATATGTTCTAATCTTATATGGCAATTTGCAAAGATATGTTTCATTATCTTTATAAGATACCTAATTTTGTCTTTAGGTTTAGGATATTCTACTTTAATATTTAGGTATTTAGCAATAGTTGTTCATATGACGTAACCAAATATAGTCCATATTCCAATACAACATTACGAATTTCACGTCTATTTCAAAAACGAGTACTCTCATTACCATTAAAAGAAAAGAAACTCTTGCTTATGCAGATTTGAAGTAGAAACTCACTTGTGTGCGACCATCAATTGTCGGACCATGGATCTCAACCTCAATAAAATAGTTGATCATGTTCGAACATATTTACTTACTTACTGACCCAAGAGCCGTTTTCAAATAGTGTTCGATAGATTACATATTAATCAATATTCGATTGATTGGTCTGAGGTTATTGGCAGAAAAGATTTGCCTAAGCCACTTCGTTTCTTTTTGTCCATGTCACTTCTTGTTTTTTGTCCAAGTTGCTTTTGCATTTTCACAACCTCGTACCTTGATTGATCAGAAGATTGACCGAACATATTAATAGCGATGTTAATATTATTTCCCACTTAATAAAGTGTTCTCCACTTAATTTTTCATTTATCAGGGTAAGAATAGGTCCAGACATCATTACTGAAAATAATGAAACGACATAAATTAATAAACGAATTTCACATAACAAGTTATATAGGAATCATAAACATGATGATCATGCAATAAAGTTTAAATAACAAATTCCTTGCTAATTTAATCTTTCATTCAATAAGACATCATATGGAGGTCAAATCAAAAGATAATTAAATTAAGACCATCTTAGATTAACAAATAAATAATCAAAAAGTCTCATATCTTTATTTATCCATTAATCACCTTTTAATTTAGAATGTAACCTTATGAGTGTGACCCATTATTTTTGTTTTAAAAATTCATTCAAAATTGCCACGGTAGGGTAGGTCAATTAAGAATTAAATTTTAGAAATATATTCTTTTGAAAATGAACCTCAAATATTGATTCAAGTAAAAATCATTTGTAGGGAGACAAAATCAAAGTGTCGACAAACGTCACTCAAATCTCACGTTTTGATCAACAGTGGAGGGCGTACGGTTTATTCATAATATGCTCCTCATATTCGTACATCGCTGGCGAGTATTCTATTCATATTCGGAGTGTACTCCATTTGGCGGTCATATGGTATATACGCGAAGGTTAATGGTTATACAGTAAACTTTTAAAGTTGAGTTGTCTAAGTATAAAAGTGGTCATAGTTTGACTTGAGTTTTTTAATTTACCCAAATTTAAAATATAGACATATTTTAATTATATTAGTTGCAATCTATCTCATATATCATATATCAAACAAATATTATCATATCATGATGCATGACATGCTTTGGAATGAGTTCATGAATGACATATCAACATGCATGTAACAAACATATATCATCATATTACCATATCACATATAAAAAAGGACTATTTGAGTTGATACTTAAGATTACACCCGAATTTCTAAATAAATAAATAAGAGTAGGTCTCTTGTGAATCAAGTGCATAGATGCACCCGGGTCGGGGGGACCGCATCTTTTTTTTTTTTTTTGGCACATGATTTTTGAAAAAAATCACATACCAATAGGTTATGTTAGACATACATTTACGTTATGTTAGACATACCTTTAAGCTATGTTAAACATACCAGTTCTGCCCAAATTTCATGTCTTGTCTTTTTTTGGCTTGATATTTGAATTTTGGCACATACCACTACGTTATGTTAGACATACCTTTACGTTGTGTTAGACATACATTTATGTATACTTAGACATACATTTGTATATGTTAGACTTACCTTTGTATATAGTTAAACATACATTTATATATGTTAGACATACCTTTGTATATAGTTAGACCTACCTACACATGGTTGGTCTAACTATACACAAAGGTTGGTTTAACTATACACAAAGGTTGGTCTACTGGAGCGAATTTTGGGTGAGCTTCAGCACAAGTGTTCAGATGCGTGGGAGCGCGTGGGAGGCGCGTGGAAGCGCGTTTTGGGCGTGTGAATGGGTCGACCCGGTGCCAATAAATAATGGAGCAAGAAGAGAACAATGATTTACAAAGTTTCCCTATACTCATATAGATGAGTGTGCAACAGATTCTACGGAAGAAAAACCGTAACTATTACAGATCTTTACACCCTTTAAATTTTGGGTGTATATTCATCTTATCAAAAACATACTTAAAGCATTGATTCACATATGTCCTTGCATCCGTACATCTAAACAAGAAAAACAAAATCTAAACTCACTCCTAAATAAATTTAATATTCCAGATGTAGTTTTGATACCATTCAAATAGCAAATTCAAATAGCTTTGATACCATTTCTTGAAAATTAAACGGGTCCTGAGTCAAATTTAGGTCGAATAAAATCTGTCTTTTCGATCTAATGGAATGATAGCAGAAGCGATGAATTTCAAAAATCATAATTGAAAAATAAGAATGTATCACCAATATTAAATTTATTCAAAGCTAAAGAAACGAAAAGAACTATACCATTAATGATCTTCTTTTACATTTTTGCTTTGAATTGTCGAAAACACCACAATCTTCCGATTTGATCCTTCCTTTCAACGGTTGTATGGGGCACCAAAATATTGGATATAATTTCCTAATTAAATTATTCTATAAGTTGAGTACATCATAAAATTTGAAAAGCATATAATATTACGAGGGAAACTATAAGGAAAACGTATCCGATGAATTCGTGGCCTCAGTTTAAATCCAACAGTGTGTTGTAAATCCTATCACTGTAATGGAGGGGTTACAACTTATCTTATATTTCACTTCGCATTTTGTAACTAATTCAAAACTATTAATCCATCGTAATATTAGCCCATACAAGAGTATTATTCCAATAACAAGATTTTCAAGCTCTAAGTCTCTTAATGTAATTCTGAAAAAATAACATCCTGATATCGAAATTCACTAAATCAGTGCTCTGAAACATGAATATTGCCAAGATGGTTGGTTAATTTAAGAAACATGGTTTACCACTAAAATAATAGGCATATACTAAGCACACATCTCCACTCATTCGCTGTATTCTAATGAAGATGGTAAGCAGCAAGCTCAAGACCAGGCCTCAACATGATACTTACCGGCTTTTTCCAGTGTCCGAATCCACCTTAATGCAGCTTCTCTCGGAACCCCAGTTTCTTTGGAAATGATTTCCTCAAATGCTGACAATACATCAGAAGGCATTTTATTTGCTGATCCAGCAACATAAACAGCAGCACCCTGACTAAGCAAACTCCATATCTTCGCACTCTGCTCCCTCATTTTGTGTTGTACGTACACTTTCTGTGGCTGGTCTCTTGAAAAGGCAACGTAGAATCCTCCACCCTTGTCTTCAGAAAGTATTCCATTCTCTTGTGACTGTGACAACCAAAATTCTCGGTATAGGAAGTCATCCTTCTCGCTTCTACAGCCAAAGAAGCAAAGATCCTAAGAAACATAGAACGGTCCATTACCGAATGTGCTCGATTCAAGTGGTCTTTTTCCCTTTTTATAAACGAATGCTTCTAGTATCTTTGCACAGAAGCAAATCAAAGTGGTTCTTATAATTAGAGGGAGATTTGATTCCCAGAAACAAGTCGTTGGCTGCGAAAGGTAACAACTTACAAGAAAATACTAAATAGACACACTTCGCTCAAAGATTAAACCATGTCAAACCCCATGAGGCACTCTTATGCAATTTTTAATCAGTTTCACAAAATGCAAAAGAAAATATATCCTGTTTGCACATCAACAGATGCAATAATAAAAATTTCTTCACCTCCAGGACAGTCCTTCGCTCCTTTTGGTTGTATTCGTATAAATCATCTCTTCCTTCAGGTGAGGCAAAATATTGGAGCCTTTCCTTCTCATGTTCAGCAGTAGCAAAAAAGCTCATGACCTGATGAAGTCCATGCATCAGAAAGACCAAGTTATGTACAATTGAGCACATTGCAATGTTTACCCAAAAACATGTGTGTGATCAAGATAAAAAGAGAGGTATATAATAAATAGCTCACTCAATATACATCATCACTCCTGAAATTATATATCTTTTAGAATGAGTCTGTGGTAGCTGGCAAACATGCCTGGGTGAAGAAAATATGCATAGACATACCAGAAAGCTCTTCCAATCAAGAACTAATCTTACTTTTGTCTTAATACTCGCTTTTCAAAAACCTAGATTATGAGATTACAGCATCATATGATAGAAGGCATCCATCAAACCTTGCTCACTAAAGGGTTCATCAAATTCATATATGTTGTGTTTTGATTGAATGATTTGATGACGACCCATTGGTGAAGTTAAGATTGATTTGATTCGAAATCCATCAGCTTCAATTTGAACTAATTTTTGGCAAATTGGATGGATTCTGAATGCACTCTAATTTGAGATACATTCATTTCTGATCTTATATTTCACTCAATCCAAACACAACCTGATAGAGTTAAGATGATCACGAAAACTGAGTAATAATATAAATCCTCTATAGAGGCCACGGAAATTCCGCCACAACAAGATGTTGCCAAATACTAGGGTTCTCAATAATCCCAACCATGATTCCATAATGACTATAAATATGTAATTACAGCCACGAGGCCCATGCACAAAGCCCGTGCCGCAATAACCCTTAATTGAATAATAAAACCCATAAAATCAATCCTAACAACTAATAACAAACTGGAAATAATTAATTCAAATAATAAGAACTATGTTGCCTTCTTCTTGCGCTCGTAAACCCGCCCCATTTCACATCTCTATCAATTACTCCACCGGACGAAGCAGCCTTGTCCTCAAGGCTGAAGCCTGGAAACTGTCCCAGAAAATCAGCTCTGTCCATCCTCGTCTGCTCGTCATCCCCCAGTCCTTCCCATTGAACCAAAACCTGATCTATCGGCTCCCCGGAGATCTCCAACACCCTCCTATCCACTACTGCCACTGGAAGAAACGGAGGATCAACCTGCAACAAGTCCTCGGGGAGGATTGGTTCCACCGTTGCCGACCCAATGGCAGGCTTCAACAAGGACACATGAAAAATCAGATGGATGCGGGACTGCTCGGGAAGCTGCAGCTTGTACGCCACCTTCCCCACCCGCGCTACGATTAAGAACGGCCCGAAGTATCACGGAGCTAGCTTCGCGTTTCGACCGACAAATAATGATTTCTGTCGGTAGGGACGAAACTTGAGGAAGACTTTCACCTACCGTGAACTCCATCGACCGACGATGCTTGTTCGCCTCTCTCAACATACGCTGTTGGGCACGCTCAAGATTAACCTTCAAGTCTCATAAAATCTCATCCCTCTCCCGCAGTGCGTCAGCCACCGCCTGCACCCGCACTCGCACCTCCCCGGGCAAAAACGGCACCAACAATGGCGCCAACCGACCATATACAGCCTCGAATGGGGTGGTTCCGGCACTCGATTGAAAGGCTGTATTATAGCAGAACTTTGCCCATGGCAGCCAAGTGCCCCACCCCTTTGGTCGATCGGATGTAAAGCAGCGTAAGTAAGTTTCAATGCAGCGATTTAATACCTCCAACTACCCATCTGTCTCGGGGTGATAAGCTAAACTCATCTTTAGTGTCGTTTCGGCCTGTTTAAATAGTTCACTCCAAAATGAGCTCAAAAATATCGGGTCCCTGTCTGAAACTATTGATGCTGGAATGCCATGCAACCGAACGATTTCTTTAACGAAGACCTCGGCCATAGTGCGGGCCGTGAAGGGATGCCGTAATCTTTACCCGAACGATTGTTCTCTCAGGATTGATACCCTTTCTCGTAGCCAACTTCTCCCATTGCTTCTAGTATACCTGCATAGGAGAAACTTTAACCTCGTCAGTTTGGACCTTTGTTTTGCCAGTTTGTGGCCTAAGATCTAACTCTTCCTCTTTTACCCTAAGAGGTGCTGGGTTGACTTGAAGACTCGGGTTGTGACACTGGAGCTTCAACTTTTGCTACAGTTTTTACATCCTCAAGGAATACATCATCTGCAGCACTCGTAGTTATGGTATTTGAATCCATAACTTCCGGGTCAGAGACCCGTTCTCTTGTTTCTCCCTTTTGCACCTTTGGAGATGCAGCCTGGAGAAGAGGCACCCATAGCGTCGAGAACAATTGTTTCTGCACGTACTGGCATGCTCGTATTAGATCAGAGACGGATCTCTGATCAGCTCGTTGAAGTCATCCAATGACTTTTGCATTGATACATAAAGTACCAAAGTCTCGTTCTAGTCTCTCCAGGTTTTACCTAAGATGCCTAACTCGTGTGAGGACCTCGTCAGCGACGCGTCCTTCCATCTCGTGTTAAGAAATCTGCAAGAACGTTATCATAAGATTTCACAATGACAATATCATAATCATAATATTGACATTCAACTTCCATCTAAGTAGTCTAGCTTTTTCTGGTTTTAATTCTATTTTGTTTTTCAGAAAAGCTTTGACACTCGAGTTATCAATTTTTAAGATGAGTTTTTTAGCCAGTAGGAATAAAGGCCATTTTTTAAAAGTCTTCCTGACTGCAAATAACTCCTTCTCGTTGATATGCCAACGATTTGCTTCACTATCCATGAATAACCCATTGCAATATCTGCATGACATTTCTCCACTTGTTGTAGCCTTTATAAGGACTGCTGCCCACCAATGATCACTGGCGTCTGTGTAAAGAATTAGTTCGTTCTCATCTTGAGGTATAGCAAATTTTGGAAGCTTTTGACAAACCTCCTTAAGTTGCTTTATCCCTTCTTGGTGTTCATATTCTCATTTAAATATTGCGTCCTTTTTTTAATAATGGGCTAAACACCTTCCTGTATTGTGCCAGATTGTTTATGAACATTCCGGCGAAGTTAACAACTCCAAGAAAATTCTGAAGTTGTTTCTTATCCTTGAGGGTTTCTGAAAATCCTTGTATCTTTTCCACAATGTGGCTTTGCAGGATGATTCTAGATTCATCGATTTCTATTCCAAGAAATTTGATTTGTCTCGTAGCAATTACTGTCTTCTTTTCTGAAAGCACTAATCCTTCCTTATGACAAACATCTGAAAATATCTCCAAATGTTTGAGATGCTCTTTCACGTTCTTGGATGCGATGAGGATATCATCGATGTACACGAACATGAAGCTGAAATAATCTTTGAAAAGATTATCCATCTTTCTTTGATATATCTGGGGTGCATTTGTCAATCCCATGGGCATTACGTTCCAGATATAATGTCCCCGTGGTGTGGAGAAAGCTGTAAACTTCTTACTTTCTTCCTCCATCTTAATCTGGTAAAATCCAGACTTGCAATCGAACTTTGAGAATACCTTGACACCTTTGATACAGTTGACCAAGTGTTCTTTACTCGGGATGTAATATCCATTGAACTCCAAAATGTTATTAATCCCTTTGTAATTAATAACAAGTCTTGACTTTCCTCTCTTGATTTCTCCATGATTCCTTACGAGGAATCCTGGGCAGCTGTATGGAGAAACTCCTGGTGAGATCAACTTAAGGTCGAGATGTTCCTTAAGTATCTTCTGCATATCCTTACGATCCTCTTGGTTCATAAGGATTGGCTTGTGTCTTACGAACTCGTGTTCCTTTCCGGGTTTGACCTTTAAGGATGCTTTGAGCTCGTTCTTGTCCCAAAATGCCAAAGGATTTTCATTGTAATTCCTTTGGATCTTCTTCTTGACATCTTCGAGTGATATTTGTTCTTCAATGGTAACCTCACTCGGTATATTCTCCAATAGGCTTTTCATCAATTCTGCAATTGTCTTTGGAGGTACATTTTCTTCTCCTTGTATCCTAAATGAGTACAAGTTATTATCCCATTTCTTGGTGTCTTTCTACTTCGAACCATATTGCCGATAGGATAATAATGCATCACCAAACCTTCTTTTATCCGTCATTTTTGGATGTCGAAGTTTGGCTTCATCACCACGCTTGCTGTGAAAAATAATGGGCATTTTTCAGTAGAATGCCTCTCGCAGTCTTTAGACAATAATCTTATGATCACATAAGGTTGTGAAAATAAGTATTTTTATCTCATTTTCTTGTGTAAATCGCTTGAATGTTTGTGGGAAATTATTTCCTAACAAAAGATCTGCTCCTGTATCATGGAAATAGATTGGTGGCGTCTTTACTTTGTACCATGGGGTACTGTCTGCACCTCCGATCATGATTTCCGCTTGTTTGATTCCTCGATTAAGAATAAGAATCCTTTTAGAGAAATCTCTTCCTGCGATAGCTGGTAGATCTTCTCCAATTTCTATAGAGAAAACCTTATGCTTTGCAGTACATATTCCCGCGCCTTAGTCGACATAGGCGGCGAAATATTTGGCCTTGTATTCATCATATATCATTCCGATAGAAATGTATATGGAGAATGGGCTAGTGGTCATCTGATTCTGTATCTTTTATCTGCCACTGTGAACTTCATTCCATCTTGTAATATTTCCCAAGGTTTATGATCCTCGAGAAACTCAATCCCAAGTATCAACTGATCTGGATCCTTCCTACAATTCCCCTGATAGTCAACTCAATTTCACCCATCTTTAGGTTTCCTTGAAATTTTCCGACTATCGGTTGTTGGAGGTAATATAAGACATTGCAAGGGAATATATTATCCCGTTGAGTAATGTCGAAAACCACTTCAACTCCTCTTCATCATTCTGGGCACTTCAGCTCTCCTTGTGTTTTGAAAACATCTGAGATTCGCTGGGTTGTACTTGGTCTTTTTTCTTCCCAACGGCTGCTGCTCATTACTCTATCTTGTTGGAAAGACATCCTCATTGACTCAATTCTGAGACTTCAACTCTTGTTGAAGACGGGTTGATCTTGGATTCACATATCGATCTCATTTATAATTGGGGATTCAATAGGTTCTGGTAGAACTACCCTAGCGAAATCCTCAAAGATTCTTGGAAATTCAATAAGTTCCTTTCTCAAGAATACATCTGAATGATTTGTATTCGAGAGAGCGTATGAAATCTTGTAGGTTATCGAGTAAGGTCTATTCCCTTCTTTCATCAGATCATCTCTTTTGAAATCTTGATGAAGAGTTAAGACTCTGTTAAAGTCTCGATCTCCCAGATTGTATGCAATTCTAGAATAGACATTAAATGCCAATTTCCCTGCATACAAATTTCTCGTGACTGTTCCAAGGCATGAATCCTTGAGATTTGTGATTCATTTGTCAAAAATTGCAAGATTGAGTGGCGAATCAATTCCCTTTTTGAATGTTGCTTTAATAACAACTCTTATGGCTCCGATGTGAATCCATGAGAGTGTATTTGCAACTTCTCTCTTAACTCTGCTTTTGATCTCTTGTATCTCTCGGTAGGGGACCAATTGTATCTCGATTAGATTACCAGTGAATTCCATTGGGATGACAAATTCTCCGGTAGTTACTCTGTGGATAATTTGGTGTTTTCTGCTACGAAATCTAATCTTATCCAATGCTTTTTCCATAGCTCCAATGGTAAAACCATCATATATCTGGAGCTTTGGATCCTTTTTCATAATCCTCATTAGAGTCTTATGAGACACCGTAGTGTGGGAGAGAAATCCTGACATATCCTCTCTCACCGTTGATTGAAGAATTTATTCTTCACTCTGATTCTGAACTGGATTCACTTTCATTATCAGAATAGATCTCTTCTTTTTAGATGTTTTCATCTGAGGGTAAATCCTCAAATTGATACACCTGTATAAGATCTTGATAATAGACAGCTTCATTGAGTTTGGGTGTTGCCTCACACTGCCTAATTCCTCATTTTTTATTTTCCGGGAAATCCGTTGAGATATGTCCTCTTGCTCCACACGTCCAGCAATTACAGTCTTTAAAACTTTCATTAGCTCTGGTGTGAGCCCATCTGAAAGTTCTCCTTCCTGTGGTCCTGCTGGCACTTCCTTGATTTGAGCCTAATGAAGAGATTCTACTCCTGTTTGGTGCTGGTCTTTGCCTTGATTTGTAACTCCGGGTCTCTTGTTTTGACCACACTCTTCTAGGTCTCCATGATGACCAACGACTGCTTCTCTTGTTGTTGCTTCCACGGTGGTATGGATGGCTCCATTGTTTCTTCCTTTTATGCTTCCGTGGTTGACCTTTAACGACTGTTGGGATGTCATTTTCTTTGCAACATAAGTGAACCATTTTATTGATTCCTCGTAGTCTCTTATAGTTCTTGTAAAGTGCTGCTTAATGACACCATTCAGATAATTTAGCCATTAAGAAAGACATTCTTCTGGCCATTGTATCTAAGTTATACGCTACCCTTGTATTCCCTAATCAACATTTCTCTGCAGGGACTTGGTATCTTCACAAAGAATAATTGCGAAGCCTTTTTGTCTTCCACCTTCGACTTCCATCGGTATTTGGTGAATAACTTGATATATTCATCAATATGACAAATATCATGCAACTCGAGGTTGTAGAGGGCTTGTTTGTATCTTTTTATTTTTTCTTCTTCCAGTCCCTCAAAATAGCCTATGGCGATAAAATGGATTTTGAATAATTTTGCCATATTATCGACGATTCCTTTTAATGACTCACCAGCTGTAATGTTGTTTTTCATGTTTGGTGCTTCTCATATACCATGCGATCTTTACAGATCCTTCAAGACTCATCTCAAGTAGTAAGATGAATCCTTCTTTTATAAGATCGAGGGTTCCTGCTGCAATCCTCATAGCCGATGCCCAATCATCGATAAGGACTTCACAGTTCTTGAAATCTGAGATATCCAGATTTAACATCAACCCATATGGATGTATTGGGTTGAGTTGAGACTTTCCATAAGGCGTATTGTAAAGATTTGGCCTATTGGAACGTGGTCGAGTTCCTGTGATAATAGGATCTCCTCTTGTGGTGAAATCCCCCACATGTGGCATTGGTTCGTCCACATGATGTGATCCGAAACTTTCTGCTACATTGGGATCAATTGATGGTCTCTGCTGTAGATCACGAGTAACCAAAGCAGATCCATCTCCTGCGTTCATCTTTAGATCCACAATTCCTAATCCTGCGAAGGATTCAGCAAGGTCATATAGATCCTCAAGATTTATCTTTTCCAAATCCATCATTTGTTTATGACAGATCCTCCAGATTTTCCATCATGCGTCATACAACTTCGGTTGGTTTCCCATCTTGGTGTAAATAGGGAACTGTCCCGAAGTCTATACGTCTCCTTCCTCCGGATGAACTTGGTTTGTTCTCTAGATTTTTGACTTGTTCTTGAATATCATAAATGATTTCAAGAGTCTCCTTCTGGTTTTTTTTATCATCGTTTCCATTTGGCTTTGGATCTGATGAACTTGTGTTGATAGGTGATTATGGCGGTTGCCATAACTCTGCACCATCTTCTGGATTTTTCTATGATCTTCGGAAATCTTAGAGGTATCTGGAAGTATTTCCTTCCACTTGGGCACTCCATCAGACATCATGGTTTTGATGGGCTGCTTCCTGATGATTCATTAAATCAACATATAACATCTGGTTTACCGTAAGGAAACCGAGATAATATGCTGCTTGTTGTTCGCATTGCCTCAAGGTTTCCCTATCACCTCCTGCGAGTTCTTTTTCAGCATATTGGTCATTCAAATATGTCACCTTATCTTGATGCTCTTGAGCATACATCATCAAAATTTGACGATATCTCCTGTAGGGTATACATCTTGACATTCATCCAGATCCATATTTTCTCGAATAATTCTCCTCACCAATTGGTTATTTACATAATATAATAAATATATATTTAAGTTTTTAATAAACCTAGGCTCTGATACCATCTTTGGCTAGGGATCTAAGAATCATATGGATATGATATATTGGAAATTCTTGAAGAAATAAGTATATATTGGAAATAGCAAAATAAGTTTGGGCATAGCATTTTTCAATGATTAGCATTAATTGCAAAAAGTGTGTCAAAAATTATTTTAATCTTTGGTCAAAATTGAGGTATTTTGGGGTAATAAGTTATATTTTTGGTAGATGGGGAAAATAAGTTATATTGAGTGTTGTTTTAGTTTAAGGGTCCTTCTGTAGTACGCCTGGTGTATTAATACATCAGGTTGTCAGTCATTTTTGTCCGTTAGGTCTGAGTACTTTAAATCCTGACCATTCATTTCTCATTTACCTTTTTTTACCTTTCTTCAATATTTACTACGGTAACTTCTTGTGATTCCCCAAAATGGTATAATGTCCTAGATAATGAGTCCAAATCCTCCTTTTCCAAAAATTTCATTTATCAGTCATTATCATCCATAAAACCAAATTCACGTATTCTAGTATTATGCATCGTTCGATGACGATTCATTTGACATCTATATTCGATACATTTTATTGTAATTTACGATGGTTACATTATGGATGACAATGTGGCATGTCGGGGCGGGTAGTTAACTACCCAGCCCTCCCCGCAACTACTACTCGCTGGGCAAGGCAGAAGCTTGCGCCCCGTGCCCCGCCTCGCCCACCGTTTTTAAAAAATAAAAAAATAAAAATTTGTAATTTTAACATGAATAATTTGAAAAACACCTAATTAAATCGTTAACTAAATAATTTGAATAATTATTTGATTGAATAATTTGAAATGAGGATTTAATTTTACTATTTTACACACCCAACAACAAATTAAAAACATTATTTTACATGTAATATTACTACTTTAGTCTTTTACTTAATTAATTAAAATATGATCCTAAATTACTTATATATACACACATACACTTAATTATCATAATATACATTAATTGAGATTAATGTATATAAACTTAATTATCACAATATATATTATGTATATAAACTTAATTATGTGTATTAAAATATATTATGTATTTTATGAATGTTTATAAAATGCTCTCTCAACGTAAACAGTTCTCAAAATTCACCAATAAAATATTATTTTAGATCTTTAAATGTATATATATACTAGACTTTATATTAATAAAATACAAATTCCTCATAATTCTTCCCTCACTTATATACACAATATTAGATTTCTATAGAATATCTTTAATAATTTTACTCATGAAATATCCTCGTATCCGTTCTTTCCTCAATAGTGATCAAACCATGCAATCCAATTTTACTGATGAAATATCCTCGTCTAATGAAATATCCTCGTAAATATCCTCGTATCTGTATTTGATTGTTTGATCAAATATCCTCGTATCCGTTCTTTCCTCGTATATATAATACACTTCAAGATCTAAAAAGATATAATGAGATACAAAAACAATCTTAAAAACTTTATAGATGAGTATGTCTAAGTTTATCTCTAAATGAAATGTAAATTATGTGGGAAAATATTCATTTATCGTGCAAGACATTCCATTCAATTGCAATGCATCAACGCATCATCCAAAAAATTATTATGCATAGTTCATTGTGAATGATTAGAATGGTTTGTGTACATTTTTATTTTTGTTAGTATGATGCATTGCAATAACATCACGCAGATGCATTGCATTATATCACTTGGAATATGCATTGCAAATCATTAATTGTTAGTATAATACATAATATATACAAACTGTAATATGCAAATATAAATAACATAGATAATATTGGTGAATTAAAAAAAAAAATTGTGGGACAATATGCAATTCATAATCCTATGACTCGTTCATATATTACAAGATAAAATAGAATGCGTTAATGACATCCAAAATTGTGAGTGTAATATGCAATATATACAAACTAGTTTGTATCTTATCAATGACATCATGCAATGGTTAATGACATTCATATGTATTCACAAGTGGCTATTGTATTTTTCTTGGATCTAATCCTCTCACTTGGTGCAGTAAGAAACAAAATGTGCTGGCTCGAAGTAGCACTGAGATAGAATATCGTTCTTTGGCTCTTGCTACTACGGATTTGCTGTGGCTCAATAGTTTATTTGCTGAGTTGGACATCTCTATTGAGTCTCCTACGGTTCTTTGGTGTGGCAACATGGGTGCCATAAAATTAGCCTTCAATCATGCTTTCCATTCCCGTACTAAACATATCGAAATGGATGTTCACTTCATTAGGGAGAAGGTGCACAACAAGGAGTTGGATGTTATCAATGACATCATGCAATGGTTAATGACATTCAAATGTATTCAAATGTATACATTGATAAATTCAAATAAAAATTGTTGGGCAATATACAATTAATAACATTGGTTGCATGGTATCACACAATGGTTAATGACACAACACAATGATTAATGACATCTAAAATTGTGGGGTAATATTTAAATATATACAATATACGACTGTTCACCTAATTCTTTAAGCTACTCCAGCAAGTGTACGATGTATATCGTAGACACGGCAATCAAGGTCGATCCACAGAGACTATCGTTAGAATTAATTAATTACCTAAATTCTATCCCTAATTTTATCTAAGTATCAAATTCAAAAGATGTCGGATTAATTATACTAACTAAAATGCAATTAAAATTCACAAGATCAAACAGTTATTCTAAGACAGGTTCTAGAACATGTTTTCATCCGATTCTCCCCTTAACGTCACCTTGATCAATCCAATTTCATTGATTAATAATTCTATATGAGCAATCTACGAATATCAAATTAAAAGCTCTCTTGAGTCAATTTAACCGGTTGATTATTATGCTACCAGAGGTATCTCTACTTGATCTGATATAACACAACAACTCTCAAAAGCACCTAGGATTGAAAATCTCATCACATATGTCATTTATCTCTCGATCTCATGTTGCATATATGTCATGTGTTTACTCTTCCGTAATTAAATCTCTCTCTCGAATTTTGACTTCTACTTAAACATGCTCAATTAGGGGCCCTCTTATCAAACAAGCAATCAAACCATAAACACATCAATAGGATCGAGAAATCAAGAAATTAAATTAAAATCAAAGATCCATCAAGGTTGAATCGAACCACTTACATATCCTAGAAACCTATGAAAATCTAGCCAGACATAATATTAATCAAATTCATAGACAAAATTGATAACATCATATCAAAACCGAAATCCAACAAAAAGTAGAAAAGTACAAAGAAAAACTCTAAAACAACGATCTCACGATTCTCGATCTTCGAATTCTCCATCATATTTCATTCTGGATACTCTCAGAATTTGTGTTTTCTCATTATGAATGCCTCTCCCCTTGATTTTTGGAATTGTTGGGGTATATATCTCTTATGGGGAGTCTTTGAGGTCAAGAAATCAGATAAAAATCATCCAAAAGTCGAGTTTTAGATGAATTAGGACACCCGGACACGGTCGTGCCCCACGGCACGGCCAGATCGTGCCCCGTCACGCACTTGCTTGTCAGTCGCGCACGACCGTATCCCCAAACACGGCCGACCGTGCGCGGCAACTCCCTTCTCTGGACATTCATGCACGGTCGTGCGCCAGTGCAGGCCTGACCGTGCGCGGCTGCTTCTGTCTGTGCCCCAGTGCAGAGCTCCATTTTTCCTCATTTTCAACCTCGTTCTTCTTCGTTCTTCCTCGATCCTTAATCACATTTGAACTTCATACTTTTTCCACTAAAATCATGAAACTTAGCATAAAAACGTCAAATGCAACTAATATATGAAAAGTAACCAAATTGCTATAAAAAACGTACACAAACACACTCAATTGATCATAGAATTGTACGCAAAGCTATTACAAAATTGACACTTATCAATTTCCCCCAAACTTAAATCATTGCTTGTCCTCGAGCAACATCAAGACTCTTCTTCAACACAAATCACAAAAGAACGAACCAAGTTTCACAATCAAAGACTCAAAGTACTTAATCGAAATCGAAACTTTTCAAACTTAAGCAAACACTCCAAACAATCCACACTCATGCACTTCAAGGAGTAATGAACCTCACAAGGTAAAAGTGTATGACTCACGCTCAAA
The DNA here is from genome assembly GCA_005771605.1 of Scutellaria baicalensis. NCBI lineage: Eukaryota > Viridiplantae > Streptophyta > Magnoliopsida > Lamiales > Lamiaceae > Scutellaria > Scutellaria baicalensis. Next base: position 23,799,776 of record CM016727.1, read on the forward strand.
AGTGTATGAATAAGGCGTGTATACGCTCAAATCAATCAATCAAGTAAAATCTACCATAAGAATAAAAAAGGACTTGTATTTGGACACAATGAGGCTCTTTGGACAAGGTAGGAAAATTAGGATCAAAGTGACTACAAAAATATATGATTGAAGCTACTCCATGGATTTCCACTTAACTCACGAATTTTTTCCACTTCAATGAAATTTCTCCAACCAATCACCTATCTCCCACATGAGTTCCAGAAAAATATATCAAAAAGACTTACTCAATCAAATTCTAGAAAAGGCACAACTCGACTAAGTGTCAAAATTAATTTAAAAAGGCACCACTCATGTACAAATTTATTTTCCACCAATCACTTCCTCATTTGTTTTTCTCTATATATTTTTTTCAAACCACTTTTTTTTCTTCTTCAACAATATCTGCCAATTTTTTTCAACTCTACCAACTCTTTCAATTCTATTCACATTCCCAACTATTCAACTCAAGCTCTTTTCACCCAATCACTTTTCATCCTAACTTCACAATCATTTATATATAATAGGTAGGCTCAAAAGATAAGGATAATTCACACGATTATTCGGCTAGTAAAAAAAAAAAAAGGCTTAAAGGCTCAAAGAGGCTAACTAGGAAATTATAATGATTTTGGTAGGGAGATATTTGGCTAAGTGACTTAAAAAAAATCAAGATGGCCTTACATCATTTTCAAAAATTCACATGTACATGTGGTCTCAAATGAGATATCAAAGCAAGTTCTAGAGATGTATACAAGACAATTGATACTTACTCAATCAAGAAAACAAGACTCGATGTAATGTCAAGTCAAGGCTCAAATCTCACTCGGCTTGTTTTCATACTCCTAAAAATACACAATTATTTCATGCTCAAAATATTCACCAAAATCAGAAAATTCCAACTCAATCAAGCAATAAATCGTCAAGATCATTCAACTCAATTCATGCTTTTCAAAGATCGAGAATGCATATCACATATTTCTACAGAATCAAAAGATCATTATCCATCCTAAAAGAAAAATCTAATCCTAGAAAAAAAAATCTACCTAAAAAGCAATAAACGTGCTAAAGCAATAAAATCTTATATGCAACTAAAATGCAATGCAAAAATCCATTGTCATTTTTCTTTAATCTCACAACCGTCCCCCCCAAACTTATTTGTCATCAATTCCAAAGAGGACAATTAATAAAATCAAAAGAAAAAATGCAATGGAAAACTCACAGACTTTTTTTCTTCCTTTTCTTCCAATTGGGTACAGGATTTCAATTATCGTTACACAAAAATGCGTATTGAATATGGTCGGGAAGTGACTTGAGTTCCGGAGCAAGAGCGTCTTGAACGGGGTTCGTTTTCTCCTCAGGGCCTTGGCGCACGGTTTGACTGTGCTCCAGCGCACGGTCGTGCATCGATGTCCAGTGCACTTTGCTGCAGGGCATGGTCTGACCGTGTCCCAGGACACGGTCGTGCCCGGCTGCCCAGCTTTTCGGATCTTCTTCATGATCTCATTTTTCGCTTTTTCTTTGATTTTCTTCGCCGAAAATTCCTGCAAAGCATCCAAATAATACATTTCATCACTTACATGCTCATTTTTCAAATGTAAAATTTTATCATGAGTAGTAAGAGATTTCGATAAACAGAGCTCTAACGAATCCTTCATCAAAATGTGATCCACTTGCTCCTCCACACAGAAGTCCACAATGTCAACAAAGCTGCACGTTTATCTATCATCATGAAATTTCATTGCTTTGTAAATATTGAACAACACATGTTCATCATTCACCCTTAACATGAGCTCACCTTTTTGTACGTCAATTAAAGCTCTTCCCGTGGCTAAAAATGGACGTCCTAGAATCAAGGGCACGTCGTGATCCTCGTCCATGTCTAGGATTACAAAATCCACCGGAAAAATAAATCGAACAACCTTCACTAACACATCTTCAATGATGCCCTTAGGATATGTTATCGACCTATCCGCTAATTGTAACGTAACCGTTGAAGGCTTCACATCTCCAAGCCCAAGCTTTTGGAAAATCGAGAACGGCATAAGATTGATGCTTGCACCTAGATCACATAATATAATGCCTTATCAAAATAAGATTCACCAATTACGCATGGAATTGTGAAACTTCCCGGATCCGTCAACTTTTGTGGTAACTTATGTTGCAAGATTGCACTACATTCCTCCGTTAGATTCACTCTTTCAAAATCTGCTATCTTTCTCTTCTTTGACATCACATCCTTCAAGAATTTTGCATAATTCGGCATTTGTTCCAAGGCATCTGCAAAAGGAATGTTAATGTGAATTTTCTTGAAAATTTCCAGAAATTTAGCAAATTGTGAATCCAACCTTTTCTTTTGGAATCTTTGAGGAAAAGGAAGAGAAGTAGTAGTAAAAGGTAATGGTGAGTTAGAAATCGATTTTGGCTTCTCAACCCCTTTTTGTGATATATGATCTTTTTCTTCCTCCACCACCGGATTTTCTTCTTCTTTCTCCATCTCTTGTTCTTCCTCGTTTGGCATGCTTAGCCCGACATAGCTCGTCCCACTTCTCAAATTAATGGCTTGACATTGCTCCATTGGGTTGATCTTCGTAGTACTTGGATATTGCCCTATCTTGTGTTAGGTGCCCACAACTTCAGCTATTTGTCCAATCTGCCTCTCCACCGACTTGAGACGAGCATCCATTTGCATTTCCATTTCTTTGAAACGTTCATCCATTCCTTTAATGAATTCTCTCATTAAATCTTCATGTGGCTACTTCCTTGGCTCATCAATCATTCCATTTGTGACGGAAAACCCTGGAGGGGGTTGCAAACAATTGTTATTGTTTGCGTACGAGAAGTTCTCGTGATTCCTCCCACCGTGCTTGTATTGATACATGCCTCTGTTTCAAAAATTGTTGTTGTAATTTTGCCCGCCCAAATAGTTAATGTCCTCAACTTCTTCTTGCGGTGCGACTTCACAACTTTGATTTCTTACTTGTGCTCCAGTTTGATTTCTAGACTCGGTCATCATGGATACTAGAGCTGCCACTTGTTTAGTCAAGGCAGAGATTTGATCAGTACTTTGCACTTCAGCTACCTTTTTATATGTATTCCTCTCAGACGGCCATTGGTAGCTGTTGGTTGCCATTTTTTCAAGAATGTACATAGCATCTTCCGGACATTTTGCCAATAATGCTCCACCTGCTACAACATCAATCATTGCTCGAGTAGGCCCAAATAGTCCATTATAAAATAAACAGACTTGTTGGTCCTACGGAAAACCATGTTGTGAGCATCTTCTAAGCATGTCTCTAAATAGTTCCCAAGCTTCTCCCAAGGACTCCCCATCAAGTTGTATGAATTGTGTGATCTCACTTTTCAATCTCAATGTCTTACTTGGGGGAAAGTACCTGAAGAGAAATCTGTTGCTCAATTCTTCCCATGTAGTTGTTAGGATGTATACTATAAGCCTAGCTTTTGTATGAACATCTTTTATGCAATGAGAATCACTATGGTCACATGTTTACATTTTATATTTGTTATATATGTTTATGCAATGTCCAATTAATTTATATTATAGATAACTTGGTGTGTGGTGCCACACAGAAGATCTTGTTATCAGTTTCTTATAAATTATAAAGAGTAGCTCACAACCAAGATGAATTTGGACAAATCATCGGAATGGTTGTAGTGTAGTTTGGTATTAGTCTGTCTTGACTATAAAACTACACTAGTATACTTTGTGTGTATTGAGCAGGACCATTTGAGGTTTTCGTTTTATTCTGACTATATAATGAACAAGACCTCTGTTATTATGGATGTGCGTTCTCTTAATCCCTATATAATAACAGCCACGTATACACAATATTTGTTTCTTTAATTTGCCAACGAGTGAGATTTATTTATTAAATCAATAAACTCGGTGAATTGGGAAACCGTATTGTCTATATGGTGTACTGTTGATTATAGAAGGAATCTGTGTCCTAATTATTTAGGATGATGATGTCCCCTTGAGGAGCTCATAAGGATTATCATGTAAACCCTGCAGGTGGATTTAATCCGACATGATAATAAAGTTGAGTCGTACTACTCTTGGAATTAGATGTTAATTAATTAAGTTGTCAGTAACTTATTTAATTAACGGACATTCGATATCTTAAACACAGGGAGATAAACGTGCACATAATAAGAAGGAGCCCATATTAAATATGGGATTGGGACGGTAGTTCAATAATAATTCTTTAGTGGACTGAATTATTATTGATGGGCTTAATTTATGTGTTCGGGCCGAACACAAGATACTTAAGCCCATCAGGAGGCCCAACCCAATTCCTCCTCTAGGTCCCTGATGTAGCCTATTTAAAGCCTTTTTTCATCAGCGCCTCTCAACACACGCAGATCACAGAAAACACGTGATAGTGAGAGAGAGTGCAGAATTGAGCGTTCTCGAAGGATCGTTGGCCACGCAACGTTCGAGAAAGGCTGCAGGAATACATCGGAAGATCGAGAGGTCTAGGGTTACGTAAGATCAGTCTTGGCTCGATTTCTCGTAGACTAATCGAAAGGTATAATTATTTTCTTTCCGCTGCTTCTTCTTTATACCTTTGCATGGAACCCGATAAATTTAATTGCATAGAGCCGGCGATCCGTCGGTTCCAACAACTGGTATCAGAGCCACGTTTCTGGTTCTATGCAATTGGATCGGTTAATTATTATGATCTTATGCTGTATCATACATTTTATATTCAGATTGTATGATAGTAGGATTGCATAGGATAACTCGGTTTTGCAGGTTATCTATATCCAACTATTATGGTCTGAGTGTATGTTTAATGTATGATCTAAACCCTCGGACCTGTCGAGGTTTTTGTTTTGGGTTGGTTGCATGATTGTAATAATAAAACCACGGCGGTTTGTCGTGATAGGTTCGATGTTTTTTTTTGATAAGTTCTCGATGTAATTCTTGATTAGTTCTCGATGTAAATCTTGATTTCTTATCGATGTATTACTGTTCGATTACAATTTTGATGTAATCCGATCGATGTAACTTGAGTGGATTGCTGGTCCGATCGAAAGACTGATCGAAAGGCGCTGTTCGATCATACGGCTGGATTGGCGACAACGGGGCGCTGCTGAATCTCCGCAACAACCTGGTGGATTGGTGATTCTGGTGCGCAACAACGTGCTGGATTCGCGCAACGGGCTCAGCTGATTTTCCGCAACAGCATGGTGGATTCTCCACAACAGGTCGATCCCCGTTTAACAGGCGAACATTCGATCGAAGTGGCCATAATAGTTGGATTTATTTTGTTTCCATATTTATTGCCTATCTATATGTTTGTTGTTTTATCAAGCATGCTTTTATATGTTACATGTTATTGCATGCTAAAATCCCTCATTTAAATAACTAAGTGGGAGAGGGATTTATTTTGAATGAATCCCATGGTCTCCATTACTGGTTTGTAAGTGATGCATTTAAACTTGCGCGTTGGCTTTAAGTGCCTTCCTCCATATCGGATGAGTTTGATTGTGGATCACTAGATCAAACTTTCTTAATGAATAATTATAGGAAATTATTTAGGAGCGTGTAAACTTCTCCATCTGAAGATACACAAACCTAGATGATTGACTTGGTATTAAGTAATGGTATACACTTAGGTGCATATGATAAGTATCCTCCCCATCGGAGTAAGTGCTGTTATTTGCATGACTAAAGATAAACCAACTATTAATTTTATTTTGTTTGTCAAGATAATGAAATTAATGGGTAAAACCTCCTCTAACGAATGTTTGAATTAGTATACGACCACATTATCGTGGCATACGAAATTCACGGTGTATTGAGGTGTTGGTGAATTTAATTATATCGTTTGAGGGAACGATATAGACTTTAAATTCTATATGATATGTGACCTGTGTATTTATTTGTTTATTTATATGATTCTCAGGATTTCATAATGTCTTTCAACCCACTTGCTGTTATACTCAAAGAAAACAAACTTACTGGACCTAATTATATTGACTGGAAAAGAAACCTGGATATTGTCCTAACTGCTGAAGAGTACAAGTTTGTACTCCATGAGCAATGTCCTGACAAGCCTGATGAAAACTCTAGTGAAGAGGAGAAAGTGCATTATAGGAAGTGGGTTAAGGCAGATGAGATGGCGCGGTGTTACATTTTGGCTTCCATGTCAAACGTACTGCAACATCAGCATCAGGCCATGCCCACTGCCTATGATATGATGCTCAATCTCAAAGAACTCTTCGGACACCAGAGTCGGGCTGCCAGACAGGAGGCAATGAGAAACTTGATGACGACCACCATTTCTGAGGGGACACCTGTGAGTGATCACGTCCTTAAGATGATGGCTCATTTGAATGAGATGGAAGTCCTTGGAGCTGAAATCGATGGGGAAACCCAGGTCGATATCGTGCTCCAAACACTGCCTAAGAGTTTTGAGCAGTTCCACCTTAATTATAATATGAACAAGAGAATGTACTCCTTGGCGGAACTTCTGACAGAACTCAAATCGGCAGAAGGACTATTTCGTCAAAGTGCTCAAGCTTACGTTGCTGAAAAAGTTTCTACTTCTAAGCCGAAAGGTGGAAAGAAGAAGAAGAAACAGAATTCTTCGGCGAACAAAGCGAATGGACCTCAAAAGGCCGGACCACAAGGTGGTGTGAAAAAGCCGAAGGGCAAGTGCTTCACATGCAAGCAGCCTGGACATTGGAAGGTGGATTGTCCTCGTAAAAAGGAGAACAAAGAAGGTACATCTTATTCACTAATTGTTGAAACATGTTTAGCGGTGTTATCTACCGGCACCTGGTGTGTAGATACAGGAGCCACTGATCATGTCTGCAATTCTTTGCAAGGGTTCCAGGAAACCAGGCGACTTAGTGAGGGCGAGATTACCATCTACATGGGCAACGCTGCGAAAGTGGCGGCTGTTGCAGTGGGAGATGTTTATTTATCTTTTGATAGGAACAAGACTTTGGTTTTGAGGAATTGTCTTTACGTACCTTGTTTTAGAAAGAATTTGATTTCAGTTTCTAAGTTGTTTTTGGATAGATATTCTGTTTCTTTTGATGGCAAAGTTGTTGTCAAGAAAAATAGGGTTATTATCTGTTCTGGTACGTTGGTTGGCAATTTATATACTCTTAATCCAAAAACTCCTACGATGCAACAAATGGAAATTAATAATACATCTTCTAACTCAAATAAGAGAAAAGAACCTTCAAAAATGAACCAAACATATCTTTGGCATCTAAGATTAGGTCACATTAACTTGAGTAGGATTCAAAGGTTGATAGCCGATGGACCTTTGAGTTCATTGGAAGTGGAAAACTATCCGACCTGCGAGTTCTGCTTGGAAGGAAAAATGACCAAGAGGCCTTTTAAAGCTAAGGGGTATAGAGCCAAAGAAGTGTTGGAATTGGTTCATTCTGATTTGTGTGGTCCTATGTCCATCCAAGCAAGAGGTGGTTTCGAATATTTTGTCTCTTTTATAGATGATTTTTCGAGATATGGATACATTTATTTGATGCGCCGCAAGTCTGAGTGCTTTGATAAATTCAAAGAGTACAAGGCTGATGTGGAGAAGCGTCATGGTAAATGTATCAAAATACTACGATCTGATCGTGGTGGCGAGTACCTCTTAGGAGAGTTTAGGAATTACTTATCAGAGGCTGGGATCCAATCCCAATTGTCAGCACCTGGTACACCCCAACAGAATGGTGTGGCGGAACGAAGGAATAGGACTCTCATGGAAATGGTTAGATCAATGATGAGTTATTAGGAATTACCGAATTCGTTTTGGGGGTATGCCCTGGAAACGGCGGCGTACATTCTGAACTTGGTACCTTCTAAGACAGTACCCTCTACTCCCACAGAATTGTGGAATGGGCGTAAGCCCAGTCTGAAACACATTCGGATTTGGGGTAGTCCAGCACATGTGCTGAAGGGAGATGCTGATAAGTTGGAATCTCGTACGGAAGTTCGGCTGTTTGTGGTCTATCCTAAAGGAACGAAAGGTGGTTTGTTTTATAGTCCTAAAGATCAGAGGGTAATTGTAAGCACAAATGCCCGATTTTTAGAGGAGGACTATGTAATGAATCACAAGCCCACGAGTAAAATTGTTCTAGAAGAAATAAGAGGGCAAACTCCTATCTTGGTACCAACGGTACAAGATGAGATACCACAGGGGTCTGCACCATCTGTCACTAATGATACACTATTACCACAAGTGCCTCGTCGTAGTGGGAGGGTTGTTAGACAACCTGATAGATTCATGTTTTTGTGAGAGTCTTCGGACTTAGTGCCTGGTGAACATGAATCTGATCCTTGGACCTATGACGAAGCACTCCAAGATAAAGATGCAGAATCTTGGCAAAAAGCTATGAATTCTGAATTAGAATCCATGGATTCTAACCAAGTCTGGGAGCTAGTAGAACCACCAAATGGTGTAAAAGCCATTGGATGTAAATGGGTCTATAAAAGGAAAAGAGGATCAGACGGGAAAGTAGAAACTTTCAAAGCAAGGCTTGTTGCGAAGGGGTATACTCAAAAGGAAGGCATAGATTATGAGGAAACCTTTTCGCCGGTAGCCATGCTTAAGTCTATCCGGATTCTTTTGTCTATTGCTGCTCATATGAATTATGAGGTTTGGCAAATGGATGTCAAGACAGCTTTCCTTAACGGTAGTCTTGAAGAAAACATCTATATGAAGCAACCAGAAGGATTCATTGCAAAGGGCAAAGAGCATCTTGTGTGTAAGCTTAATCGGTCCATTTATGGACTGAAACAAGCTTCGAGATCTTGGAACATCCGTTTTGATGAGGTAATCCAGTCTTATGGATTCATTCAATGTCCGGATGAGTCTTGTGTATACAAGAAGAGTGACGGAAACGTGGTGGTATTTCTTGTACTTTACGTAGATGACATTTTGCTCATTGGCAACAATGTCAAGGTGTTGTCAGACGTAAAGGTATGGCTATCCAAGCAGTTTGATATGAAGGACTTGGGAGAAGTAGGACATATTCTTGGGATCAAAGTTATAAGGGATCGCAAGAAAAGGATGTTATGTCTATCTCAAGCTTCATACATTGATACTGTCCTAGCTCGTTTTAGCATGCAAAACTCCAAGAAAGGTTTTCTACCTTTTCGACATGGAGTACCTTTATCTAAGGAGATGTGTCCTAAGACACCAAAGGAGATAGAGGATATGAAGGCAGTTCCTTATGCTTCGGCCGTAGGAAGCCTAATGTATGCAATGCTATGTACGAGGCCAGATATCTGCTTTGCCGTGGGCATGGTTAGCAGATATCAAAGTAACCCAGGACAAGGACATTGGACTGCGGTAAAGCATATTTTAAAGTACCTGAAAAGGACTAGAAATTATATGCTGGTTTACCAAGCTGATGATTTGCTTCCTGTGGGTTACACGGATTCTGATTTCCAGTCGGATAGGGACAATAGTAAATCTACCTCGGGTTATGTGTTTACCTTGGGAGGTGGAGCCATAGTATGGAGGAGTGTTAAGCAGAAATGTGTTTCGGACTCAACCATGGAAGCTGAGTATGTGGCAGCCTCTGAGGCAGCCAAAGAAGCTGTATGGCTCAGAAACTTCATGATGGACTTAGAAGTGATTCCTAGTTTGCCTAAAGCTATCACAATTTATTGTGATAATAGTGGTGCAGTAGCAAACTCGAAGGAACCACGAGCCCATAAAGCAAGTAAGCACATTGAGCGCAAGTACCACCTGATACGAGACATCGTAAAACGAGGGGAAGTTGTTGTCGCCAAGATTGCATCAGCCGATAACCTAGCAGATCCTTTCACAAAGGCCCTTCCGGCGAAAGCCTTCAATGAGTATGTTGAAGGAATGGGAATCAGATGTATGGTAGTGTAGATGACAGCATAGTCTTTTAGTATAAGTGGGAGATTGTTAGGATGTATACTATAAGCCTAGCTTTTGTATGAACATCTTTTATGCAATGAGAATTACTATGGTCACATGTTTACATTTTATATTTGTTATATATGTTTATGCAATGTCCAATTAATTTATATTATAGATAACTTGGTGTGTGGTGCCACACAGAAGATCTTGTTATCAGTTTCTTATAAATTATAAAGAGTAGCTCACAACCAAGATGAATTTGGACAAATCATCGGAATGGTTGTAGTGTAGTTTGGTATTAGTCTGTCTTGACTATAAAACTACACTAGTATACTTTGTGTGTATTGAGCAGGACCATTTGAGGTTTTCGTTTTATTCTGACTATATAATGAACAAGACCTCTGTTATTATGGATGTGCGTTCTCTTAATCCCTATATAATAATAGCCACGTATACACAATATTTGTTTCTTTAATTTGCCAACGAGTGAGATTTATTTATTAAATCAATAAACTCGGTGAATTGGGAAACCGTATTGTCTATATGGTGTACTGTTGATTATAGAAGGAATCTGTGTCCTAATTATTTAGGATGATGATGTCCCCTTGAGGAGCTCATAAGGATTATCATGTAAACCCTGCAGGTGGATTTAATCCGACATGATAATAAAGTTGAGTCGTACTACTCTTGGAATTAGATGTTAATTAATTAAGTTGTCAGTAACTTATTTAATTAACGGACATTCGATATCTTAAACACAGGGAGATAAACGTGCACATAATAAGAAGGAGCCCATATTAAATATGGGATTGGGACGGTAGTTCAATAATAATTCTTTAGTGGACTGAATTATTATTGATGGGCTTAATTTATGTGTTCGGGCCGAACACAAGATACTTAAGCCCATCAGGAGGCCCAACCCAATTCCTCCTCTAGGTCCCTGATGTAGCCTATTTAAAGCCTTTTTTCATCAGCGCCTCTCAACACACGCAGATCACAGAAAACACGTGATAGTGAGAGAGAGTGCAGAATTGAGAGTTCTCGAAGGATCGTTGGCCACGCAACGTTCGAGAAAGGCTGCAGGAATACATCGGAAGATCGAGAGGTCTAGGGTTACGTAAGATCAGTCTTGGCTCGATTTCTCGTAGACTAATCGAAAGGTATAATTATTTTCTTTCCGCTGCTTCTTCTTTATACCTTTGCATAGAACCCGATAAATTTAATTGCATAGAGCCGGCGATCCGTCGGTTCCAACAGTAGTGATTGATCCGGGTGGAATGGATGACAACCACAACTTTGCCTTATCTCGTAAAGAGAACGAGAATAATCGAAGTCTGATTGCATCTTCAGAAACTCCGTTGAACTTGATCGTGTCACATACTTCCAAAAATTGCGCTAGATGCGCATTTGGGTCTACCAAGTGACTTCCACCAAATTGATTTTGTTGAACCATACTAATCAATGACGGCTTCAACTCGAAATTGTTTGCATTGATAGGGGGTCTCACAACCCCTTGTCCATTTTGTCTCGGTTGGAAGTAATCTCGAATGGCCCTTTGGTTGGGAGCTCCTTGTGGAATATCGTCTTCCATTTGACTAAACAACGACCTTCGTGTTCTATTACGTCTGCAAGTAACTTCAATCTCTGGATCAACTGCAATCAATGCTGCCTTTTTAGAGCGCGTGTTCATGCACTATCTGAAATATCCACAAGCAAGTATCAACCACTCACAATAAAATAACGACAAATTAAAATAAAACTAAAAATATCCTAGATTAAAATCAAAAGACAAATCTAGATATCAACTATCCTAACGTCTAGTCCCCGACAACGGTGCCAAAAACTTGTTCATCTAATTCTTTAAGCTACTCCCGCAAGTGTACGGTGTAGATCGTAGACACGGCAAGCAATGTCGATCCACAGAGACTATCGTTAGAATTAATTAATTACCTAAATTCTATCCCTAATTTTATCTAAGTATCAAATTCAATAGATGTCGGATTAATTATACTAACTAAAATGCAATTAAAATTCACAAGATCAAACAGTTATTCTAAGACAGGTTCTAGAACATGATTTTATCCGATTCTCCCCTCAACGTCACCTTGATCAATCCAATTTCATTGATTAATAATCATATATGAGCAATCACGAATATCAAATTAAAAGCTCTCTTGAGTCAATTTAACCAGTTGATTATTATGCTACCAGAGGTATCTCTACTCGATCTGATATAACTCAACAACTCCTAAAAGCACCTAGGATTGAAAATCTCATCACATATGTCATTTATCTCACAATCTCATGTTGCATATATGTCATGTGTTTACTTTTCCGTAATTAAATCTCCTCTCTCAAATTTTGACTTAACTACTTAAACATGCTCAATTAGGGGCCCTCTAATAAAACAAGCAATCAAACCATAAACACATCAATAGGATCGAGAAATCAAGAAATTGAATTAAAATCAAAGATCCATCAAGGGTTGAATCGAACTACTTACATATCCTAGAAACATATGAAAATCTAGTCAGACATAATATTAATCAAATTCATAGACAAAATTCATAACATCATATCAAAACCGAAATCCAACAAAAAGTAGAAAAGTATAAAGAAAAACTCTAAGACAACGATCTCGTGATTCTCGATCTTCGAATTCTCCTTCGTATTTCCTTCTGGATGCTCTCAGAATTTGTGTTTTCTCTCTATGAATGTCTCTCCCCTTGATTTTTGGAATTGTTGGGGTATATATCTCTTATTGGGAGTCTTGGAGGTCAAAAATCAGATAAAAAACATCCAAAAGTCGAGTTTTAGATGAATTAGGACACCCGGGCACGGTCGTGCCCCACCGCGCTCTTGCTTGTCAGCCACGCACGGCTGTGTCCCCAGAAACGGCCGACCGTGCGTGACAACTCCCTTCTCTGGACATTCATGCACGGTCGTGCGCCAGTGCAGGCCTGACCGTGCGCAGCTGATTCTGTTCGTGCCCCAGTGCACAACTTCGTTTTTCCTCATTTTAAACCTCGTTTTCTCCTCGTTTCTTCCTCGATCCTTAACCACATTTGAACTTCATACTTTTTCCACTAAAATCATGAAACTTAGCATAAAAATGTCAAATGCAACTAATATATGAAAAGTAACTAAATTGCTATAAAAAACGTACACAAACGCACTCAATTGATCATAGAATTGTACGCAAAGTTATAACAAAATTGACACTTATCAACGACGATAACACTTGGTGAATTAAAATAAAAATTGTGGGCATCTACAATTCATAACATTGGTTGCAAAGCAATATATGGCCCGTTCATATATTGGAATAATTAATTACATCCAAAATTTTGAGGTAATATGTAAATATATAAATTAATATACAATTAAAACATTCGTGAATAAAAATTAAAATTGTGGCGCAATAAACATATTAATATATCTGAAATATATTAAATATTTCAATCTAATGGTTGAAGGAAATGGTTGCAGGGTCAAAATATACAATAGTGTATGGTTGAAATACAATGTTTTGCACATACAATACTTGCAATGTATAACATGGTTAAAATAGTTGCACTGATATGAAATTGTTAAAATGACATGTAACCAATGTCCCTATTTAAAAAAGCATGCAAGGTTATAATGGTTGCACTTACATCAAATTGTTAAAATAACATCTAATCAATGTCCCATGAATTGGATTTGTTACCATCGTTAAAACAGGACGTAATAAAATTAATTTTATTATGAAATTTATTTTAACTCCATCATCAAAACATATTAGTATATCTCAAATATATTAAATATTTAATTTCAATTTCATCACAATGGTTGTTAATGTTTTATCATTTATTAAATTAGGTATGATTTATGCAAATGAAATAAGTTTGTAACAAAGATTTATATTTTATATAAATGAGCATTCTAAAGCGTACAACTTATATGACCCAAAATTAAATGTAAAACACACAATGTATTTCATACCCAAAAAAAAACCCAAATTAAATGTGAAGCACACAATGTATTTCACAGCCCACAATATACAAATCAAGACATTGCAACCCATTGTCCAAAGGTTACACAGCCCATACATATTACAAAGCCCACAACTCCTATAGTCCAAAGTTCAAAAAGTTACCTTAAAAGAAGTTACTGCGGTAAAAAACTCTGGTGTATTAATACACCAGGTGTACTATAGAATTACCCCATATTTTAAAGAGTAAGGACTAAAAGGAGCTCACTCTTTTCCAAAATCACCACACAATTTTTTAATATAATCACAGTGCCGCTGTTTACTCGGGCAAAATTCGAAGAAAACAGAAGAGATTTCAACTTCAATTCCTCACTCATAAACACATGCAATTCAATCATCGTGCAAGAACAATTCCTCCCTTTTCAGAATTATAATCAGTGCAATAGTCGATAGCCAAAAAGGAAGAAGATAAAAATGTCATCTTGGATCCCCATCACTCTTCAATCCCTTCACCGATGATGATAATCCACACCACCACCTCAATCCTTTTCTCTTTGCCCCTTTCTTTTTATTTTAGAAGTGTATTAGTGTTTGCTTATTATTTAGGGGTAATATTGGAAATTAATGTTGTGTTCTTGGAAGTAAATTTACATGTTGTTTTATTGTGTGTGGTGCTCTTAGAATGTGTGGTGCTCTAAGATATTAATGTTGTGCTTTTACTCCTGCTCATTTTAAATCATAAAAAATTTGATCCAAATGCAGTTCGAATAGTTGTCCTGATGTTAGGTTTCAAGGTGTATCCAAGAGATCTATAAGTAGGATTTAAGAAGTCAATATGTGAGAATGAGAACGTGATCTTTAGAACGTGGGATAGAGAGAACAAGATCCAAAGAGGAACGAGTCAAGCTAGAGATCAAGGAGTGAGGATGAAGAAGTCTAGAACAAGTCCACTCCATCTTGCCCATCATGTACGTGAGTTATGGAGATCATGGAGCAATCCAAGATCATGGGAAGTGGAGTCTACACAGTGTACTTCGAGCTCTATAAATAGGTGAAGCTGCTGAAGATCAAGGATGCACAGAATCGAGAGCTTAAGCAGTCTAGTATAAGGCAGTACACTAGTGTCATAGGTTGTGTTTTTCACACCGATAGGTAACATCGTTTTTCTTGTGTGTCATAGAGTTTGCATACTCTTGACTTTTAGTATAGGTGTTCTTCGGAGTGTTCAACTGAGAGTATTTGCATACGTCCCTAGGTTTCATATTCATCTCATAGGACGTATTGAGTCGTTTATTCGAAAGAATCTCTTTTAGAGATCTTTCTTTCTCCTTTGTATACATACACAAATCAATAAAGGAGTTTTCGCCCTGAAGGCATTCCACGAGTATTTGTATACTCATGGATAAATCGTTTGTGTTCTGCAACTTTAATTTCGATCCATTTTCCGCTATGTGTTACGCTGGTGTTGTCGACACCGCTAACAACACCGTGTACTTTGATTGGGATATTTTTGTTTTTGTTTTTGCAGATCCACGTAGGACTTTCACGTGGTATCAGAGCCATCACTTGACATACTAAGTGGTGGATCTAGCCATGCAGGACGCGGACTATTGCAATCCTAACTTTGGACGCCTTCCAATTTTGGATGGCTCCAACTATGCGTATTGGAATATTCGTGTACGATCAAAGATCAAGTCCATTGATGCACGTGCTTGGACTGCTGTTTTGGAGGGTTACAATTCCCCTATGAAGGAGGTACTTGGCGAGCTAGTTCCCAAACCTCAAACCAAGTGGACAATCGATGAGATCCATAGTGCCAACTTCAATGAAAAGGCCATCAATGTCATCTTCGAAACGGTGGACTACAAGGTGTTTCAATTGATCCAAAACACTGCCCATGCCAAGGATGCTTGGGATACTCTCCAAAAACATTTTGAAGGTGCAAAGTGTGTTCGTGAGGCTCGGTTGCGGCTTATCATGTCCAAGTTCGAGAATATGCGCATGGAGGAGAATGAAGACATTGGAACTTACTTTGAGAAGCTCCGGGACATCTCGAATCAAGCCCAAATGCTTGAAGAACCGATTGGATGCAAGCAACTCGTGTCTAAGGCCATTCGAACGCTGCCACCAAGGTTCAATATCAAAGTATCCACCATTGAGGAGGTCCACAATCTTTCGATAATGGACTTTGATACACTTCAAAGTATTCTTCAAACTTTCGAGCTCAACCTTCAAAGCCAAATGGAAGCGGGCTATAAGACTAAAAACATAGCCTTGCAAGCTCAAGACAATGAAGAATCTGGAGAAGATGATGAACCATTGGAGGAAGTCACCGAGGGGCAGAATGTAGCAATGTTGACCAAGAAATTCAACACCATAGTGAGAAAGTTCAACAAGGAGAAGCCCCGTTCGAAAGGAAAGGAACCGTTCAATCGATCCTCTGATCAATCTCAATGGAAGCTAACTGGATCATCATCTCAGTCCAAACGTCAGCCTAAGAAGCCAACTTCAGATCATGGATGGAATGATCCCAAACATCTCGATACCATCCAATGTCGTGCTTGTTCGGGATGGGGTCATTATGCAAATGAATGTGCAAGTACCTTGAGGAAGTATGGTCTGAAAAATCACTGGGTATCCATGAGTGACGATAAGGATGATGAAGAAGTTGAAACTGAAAGTTCCACAGCCCTGTTTGCAAAAATCGCAACTGGTGTTACCAACGGTATTGACAACACCGGTGTCATGACATCGCAGACAACACCGAAGACAACACCACAGAGGTATGAACTGTTTGATTTTGCTAACATAAGCTGCCTTAATGTTGTTTGTGATGATACAGTTTCTCTTGCTGGAGACGACTTAGATAAAGATGAAGCCATTGAAGAACTTCATGGTCTTTATAATTCCTTGCTTAAGGAATGGAAAAGGCAATGCAAGCTTGTAGAAGTCGTATCCAAGGAAAAGGAAGCCATATCCAAAGAAAATGAAGCTTTATCTAAGGAGAATGATGTACTGAAGAACTCAGTTGCTAAGCTGGAAACCGCTCTCACCAAGAAGGACATAGAACTTGGAAAAGTACAATTTAAGCTTGAAGAGACGGAATCCTTAATTGCAAAATGGAATTCGAGTTCTTCCAAGGCAAGTGAAATCATGGGATCAGGTAATTCCACAAAATTAGGTATTGGATCACATAAATCTGTTGAAAATATTTTTCCAAACCTTTTTGTCGATTCACATGCAAAGATCAATTTTGTGAAAGAAAAATCAAAGGAGTCCATAAAATCCAACGTTTCAGGTCGTAGGAAAAGAAAATATGTTTGTCATTACTGTTTTCAACCTGGACATATAAGACCATACTGTCGAATATTGAAAAATGATCGAGCCAGTGGTCTGGTGTTACCTCTGGTGTTACGCAACACCGCCCGCAACACCACTGTTGGAAAGAAAGTTTGGGTTCCTAAACAAACTGCTCAAGTCTGCCAAGTTGTTTTTACTGCTCTTAAGACTAACATTTCAGGTTCTTGGTACTTTGATAGTGGTTGCTCACGCCACATGACAGGCACCAAAGAATATTTGTGTAATTTTGTGCCTCTTACCGAAGGATCCGTTACTTATGGAGAATGTGCTAAAGGTAGAATCGTTGGCAAAGGAACTCTTAATCTACCAGGTTTTCCAAGGTTGTCTAATGTGCTTTTAGTCGATGGTCTTATGGCTGATTTAATTAGCATAAGTCAATTATGTGATGACAACCTTGAGGTAAAATTTACTAAGGACTCTTGTGAAGTATATGATAAGTCTAACATGTGTATTATGACAGGTACACGATCTCATGATAATTGCTATCTTGTTGGAGAAAATTTCACGTGTAACAAGGCTAAGTTTGATGACACGATTTTATGGCATCAAAAATTAGGCCATGTGAATTTTCAAACTCTCCAAAAATTGATGAAGTTTAAGGTTGTACAAGGACTGCCAAGCCTCAATCACAATGGTAAGATAGTGTGTGGGGACTGCCTTAAAGGTAAACAGACCCGTGTTCCCCACAGTGTTACATCACACCATGGACAACACCAAGGTACGGTTCATTGTTTTCAACTTTTACACATGGATTTAATGGGACCAGTTGAAGTTGAAAGTCTTGGAGGAAAGAGGTATTCCTATGTTATTGTTGATGATTTTTCCCGATATACTTGGATTTTCTTTTTGCGTGAAAAATCGGATACGTTTTCTCAATTCAAGATTTTGTATACTAGGATTAAGACCTCATTTTCTTCTAAACTTTTGAGCATCAGGTCTGACCATGGTAAGGAATTTGAAAACAAATTGTTTGCTGATTTTTGTGAAAAGAAAGGCATTGAACACCAATTTTCGGCTCCAAAAACTCCTCAACAAAACGGAGTTGTGGAAAGAAAAAATCGAACTTTGCAAGAAATGGCTCGTGTCATGCTCAGTTCTAAGAACCTCTCACGACGTTTTTGAGCTGAAGCATTGAACACGACTTGCTATATTGGTAATCGAGTCTTTTTAAGACCGGGTAGCAAAATGACCCCTTACGAAATTTTGAAAGGGAAAAAGCCAAATCTTAAACATTTTCATGTTTTTGGGTGTCTTTGCTACATTTTGAATGATCGTGATAATCTTGCTAAGTTTGATGCAAAAAGTGACAAAGCCGTGTTTCTTGGATATTCTTTGAATAGTCATGCTTATCGTGTTTTTAATTTAAGATCTAGGACTATTCAAGAATCAGTTAATGTTGTATTTGATGACTTCTCAGATCTTACAGGAAAATCTTATGAAGATGTCGTGACTAATCTTGTTGAAATTCCAGTAGTTCTTGAAATTGGAAATACTGATGTTGCCCCCAGTGTTATGACACCAGAGGCAACACCAGCGGCAACACCAGTGACAACACCTGCAGAACCAGAATCTGATGAAAGTGATGATGATCTACCTAGTCAAGTTCGAAGATCCACCTACTCGTATCAGAAAAAATCACCCTACCACACAGGTGATAGGGGGAGTAAACGATGGTGTTTGAACTCGTAGAAAAGACCCCGTGAACTACAAGGATTTGGTAAGACATGTGTGTATGTCAACCACATTTTCAGAGGTGAAATTCTACTGTTTTGTCTCTCCAATTGAACCCAAAAATGTCTCTGAAGCTTTAAAAGATAATTTTTTGGATACAAGCAATGCAAGAAGAACTTGAACAATTTACTAGAAATGATGTTTGGTTTCTTGTTCCTAGACCATCCGATACTAATGTGATTGGAACTAAATGGATTTTTAAAAATAAATCGGATGAGTCGGGGAACATTGTAAGAAACAAAGCACGTCATGTAGCACAAGGGTACACACAAGTCGAAGGCATCGATTATGATGAAACCTTCGCACCCGTTGCTCGAATTGAATCGATTAGGTTAGTTTTTGCAATTGCTTGTTATTTGAAAATTACCCTTTATCAAATGGATGTCAAAGGAGCATTTTTGAATGGGTTCTTAGATAAGGAAGTGTATGTTGAACAACCAAAAGGTTTTGAAGATCCTTATCAACCTCATTATGTATACAAACTTAAGAAAGCATTGTACGGTTTGAAACAAGCTCCTCGAGCTTGGTATGGTCGTTTGACCACTTTCCTTCTTGAGTTTGGATTCATTAGAGGTATGGCCGATCGTACTCTTTTTGTTAAGAGAAATTATCGAAATTGTATGATAGCTCAAATTTATGTTGATGACATTGTGTTTGGATCTACTTCTCAAAGTGATCTTGATGATTTTGTGCATGCTATGTCATCTACCTTCGAAATGAGCATGATTGGAGAGCTAACTTACTTTCTAGGATTGCAGGTAAAGCAATTAAAGGAAGGAATTTTCATTTCACAAAGCAAGTATGCCAAAAATTTGGTATCTCACTTTGGTTTAGAGAATTCTAAGCCTATGAGAACCCCCATGGGTTCGTCACAAAAGCTGTCGAAAGACAGTGTTGCCGATGGTGTTGACAACACCCTCTATAGATCGATGATCTGCAGTTTACTCTACTTGACCGCTAGCCGCCCGGATATAATGTATAGTGTTGGTGTCTGTGCTCGTTACCAATTTGAGCCTAAAATCTCACATCTTCATGCAGTGAAGCGTATCATAAGGTATGTTTCCGGTTCGATAGATTTAGGTATTTGGTATACTAAGGACACTAATCTCAATTTGGTAGGTTTTTGCGATTCTGATTGGGCTGGAGATGTAGATGATAGGAAGAGTACTAGTGGTGGTTGTTTCTACTTAGGCAATAACTTGGTATCTTGGCATAGTAGAAAACAAAATTGTGTTTCTTTATCCACCGCCGAATCCGAGTATGTAGCCGCTGGGAGTGGGTGTACTCAACTTTTGTGGTTGAGACAAATGCTTGATGATTATGGTTTTGCAAATGAATCTTTGAGCCTGTTTTGTGATAATTCGAGTGCGATTAATATTTCCAAAAATCCAGTTCAACATTCTCGAACTAAACACATAGATATTAGGCATCACTTCATTCGAGATTTAGTTGAAAAAGGATTAATCCAACTTGATTATGTATCCACTGAAAACCAAATAGCAGATATATTTACAAAAGCCTTAGATTTAGAGAGATTTTCTTCCTTAAAGAAGTCTCTCGGTTTGTGCATTATTTGAATGTGCATGCATTGTTTGCGGGTGTTACCGTTCATGTTGCTCACACCACTCTTAACACCCTTAGTATAAATTTTTTTTATTTTTAGGCTTTCTAGGCATATGTATGCTTGTTTGTATCTGACCAGTGTGTTTCTTATGTGAAATCACTTGCTTGGACACCTATTTTGGTAAAGGCTCATATTCTATAGTGCACCTTTGTTCGAACTAAAATGATAAAAGTCACGAAGCACTTGGAGCACGGTGCTCGCTACGACGATTCTTTTCAGGCAGCCTAGTGACTATGCTTAAATGTGTTGTGTGACCTCACTGAGTAACTCGGGGCACGGCGTTCGCTGCGACGATGCTTCCTTGTCAAAAGCTGTAGGAGATACCACAACCAAATCGAAAAAAAAAAAAAACTTGATATCACAACCGAGTAACTAGAAGCATGGCGCTCGCTACGACAGTGCTCTCTTTTCAAAAGGTTGGTTGAGGTCAGGAATGTGTGAATTTAATTTCGTGTGCACAAAAGAAAATTTTCAAGAGCCAAAATTTTCTGTGGTGTCATCGCAGTGTTGCGTAACATCAGGGACAACACCAGTCAGTTACATTGTGTGCGATTTTTATGGGATTTAAATTTTAAGCATCCCTAGGTATCTGCATTTAATCCTTATGATATATAGTGGATATATTTGATTTTTGGATAACCTAATTTCAAATTTAAAATTCGAATTTTGTGATTCCTATTTTTGTGCAAAATTGTTGAGATTTTATCTTATTTTCATATCTTTTCAAAATCTCTTGATTTTATCTAAAAAAATTTCAAAGGCTCAAAATTTGTGTTTAAAATCAAAAAATCGCGTGTGTCTCTCCACTACTTGATTGTACACTTTCTCTCTTGCTCACATACTCTCTCTCTCTTTCTCTCTCCAAAAAGGCGATCCCCTTTCCTCTTCTTCTCCAAAAAGCCCTAATTTTTCTTCTTCTTCACCTATGGCTGATTCCTCAATCCCTCCTGCTGTACTGGAATTCTTGGAGAACCTAAAGCAGTCGTACCCTGGTTTGCTCGCTCCATCCACTACTGCGGTGTCGTCGGCCGATGTTGCTGACACCAGCGCAACACCGACCACTGCCTCCCCAACTCCCTCTTCTAGCACTGCTTCGAAGGCCAAGGCCAAGAGTGCGAAGGCTGCAAAGGGTGCCGCCTCTTCTTCCCAGCCTGCTAAAGGTCCGTCGGGCGCCTTCTCAGACCCTGTTGATGTGGAGGAGTTCGAGCCCTCGAATCGCCCTTTGAACGAACGACAGAGATGCTCCCAGTGTCTATGTACCGCAGGGAAGGTGACCCCCGAGTTTGTTGTCAATAAGACAAAGAGGCCCGTTCCCTCTTCTGGCCCAGCTCCGGCAGTCTCTGAAACTGAAATTCCAGCTCCGGCGTCGGCCAAATCGTCAAGCTCTATGGAGCTTGATGACGAGTCTGACAAGGACTTCGCTCCCGCCGCTGCCTCTGACACAGATGAGGACATGGAGACCACCCTCTCCAAAGTAATATTGAAGCTGAAAGCATCTAGTGTTAAGCCAGGTGTTGCCAACACCAGGGCAACACCTTTGGCTAAGGGGAAAGCTCCTGTCGATTCTTCTACCCCTCCTGTCGAGAAGGATGATGCCTCTCCTGCTTTCCAGCCCCAAGGGTCTCCCATCCAGGTTTCGAAAGCTTACTCAACCACTTTTTATTCTAGGCCCTCTTTGAGTGTATGGAATTCTTTGTGCCAAAAACCCTTCATTTCCGAGTGATCCTTGCATGTTGATTCTTTCTCTAGACTAAGTTGAGTTCCTCAAAATTAGGGGTCTACTGCATTGTGTTACAAATATCCCATCCTACTGCCCTACACTTGTCTATGAGTTCTTTGGTAATTTGCATAAGAACTTGTGTGATCCGGGTCATGCACAATATGGGGTAGTATATGTTCGGGGTAGTGCTTATTCTTTTCTTTCTAAGGATGTCAATGCAATTTTTGAACTTCCTGATATTTGTGAGGATGCTCCTCTTCCTTGTTTGGATGTTGTTGCTTCGGAAATCACTGGGGGGAAAGTTTTGTCATGGTCTAGGAAATTTTCAGCTTCATCTCTTACTTCTCTATTTGCTGTGTTACACAAAATTTGTGTACACAATTGGCTTCCTTCATCTAACTCCACTGTTGTGACTGAGGAGCAAGCTAATTTGCTTTATAGGATAGTGCTGAGAATTCCTTTTAATTTTGGGAGATTAGTGTTGCAAAATCTAGGTAGGTTTGCCGAAAAGTTTTCCTCTTCTTCGACCTACTTAATCTACCCCTCCCTTATCTCAGTCGTCCTTAGATTTCAAGGGCTTACCTTGTCTGCCTTTGAGAGCCTCGTACCTCCTCAGCCTCCCCTTACAATTGCCAAGGCTCTTCTTCAAGGGAATAGGGTGTGTGATCTTCCTGTCACACCTGGTGTTGCCCCTCGGGTTGGCAACACCAGTCGCAACACCGGCACATCCTTCCTTGCACAGCTGATCTTGCAACGTCAGTCCCTGACTGAGCACATAGAAGGCCTGCTCCAAGTTCGTGACAACTTAGATGCTCTGATTTCAGCTCAAAAAGTGGGAGATGGCGTGGATGCTGAAAAAGCCGAAGGTGGAGAGGATGATGAAGATGAAGTTTGATGTTGGAGATGCTGGTGGTTTTTATTTTTGTTGGATGGATGGATATTTTTCAGACTCTTTGTTTTTTATTTTGGGTTGTTAAACATGAATCTTTGTATATTCATTCTTTATTTTTGATTAATTAATGGTGTTTATGTTTTGCTTGATTAATCTTGATCTTATATCACTGTTTTTTAGTCTTGATGATTGATGTGTTGCAGGATTAAGGGGGAGATTGAATTGAGGGGGAGATAAATCTAATTGATTTAGGTTATGAGCTGAAAAAGAAAAATAGGGGAGATTGTTAGTGTTGGATTTTCCAACAATAATTAATTTTCCTTTTTCAAGATTATCCTAAATTCAAAATTAGATTTTAATTAGATTTTATTAGATATATTTATTTGAAAACATTTGAAAAAAATATTTGATATTCTCTCTTATAGATTTGACTCATTAAATCTCACGTGTTTTAAAGTTTGAATCTCAAAGATTATCTAAGACCAACTTTATCAGCAGGTCGTGTGACCTGTTTTTGAATATTTTAATAAAAAAAAAAATGAAAGATGGCATGATGTCGCACAACCGGGGCTGTTGACCGCCCGGTTGTGCACCAATTTCAAGCATCCAAAATGTTGCCACGTGGCATGGATATTGTCACGTGGCATTTTCTGATTCGTTCGTCTAATTTCGTTTATATCTTTTACACACTCAATTATCTATAAAAAAAAAAACCAAAATTCATGAAATTTTTTTCTCTATAAATAGAGACTAATATTGATACATTTTGAATCACAATCTCAAATTATCTCTTTTGTGTACTATCTTTCCTAATCTCTCATAATTTATATCATATTCTACTATTTCTCCTAATTTCTATTATGGATCCAAGTAACCCAAATTTTTTTTCAAACAATTCGGATTATCCAAACTCCCAAAACTATCCAAATTTCCAGTCTTTTTTTTCCACCGAAGACTATCAAAACTTTCAATCTTCTCAAACTTCTCCATTATCTCCGAATCTAAATCAAATTCCTACCTCTGAACAAGCTCAACCATCGCAAAATATCTCTCGCAATTTGTTTCAGAATACAAATGAAAGGGTGGCCAAAAGTACTTGGAATGTGAAAGAAGATGTGGCCCTAATGTCATCTTGGATCTTCGTTAGCGAAGATAAAAAACAGGGCAGATTTCAAAGGACTGGCTCGTTTTGGGGGAAAATCCATAAGATGTATGAAGAAGCTCGAATGGAAAATCCAGGAGAAATAAATGAAAGAAATATAGAATCACTAAAAGGTCGTTTCACACGACTTAATAAAAATGCCCAGAAGTGGATTGCTGCTAACATTGAAGCTCAACGTCGAGTAAGAAGTGGTATGAGCCAACACGATGTGGAGAAAGAAGCCCATCAATTATACGATGGTAAGTTCACCGATTTGCATGTATTTAATGAAGTTATGAGTAAAATTCCCAAGTGGGAAATAAAATTTGATCAAGGTTCAAGAAGTCGTGCTTACGATGAAGATGGTAACGAAGAAAGTGGTGGCAGTACAAAGAGAACCAGGACCAGTGAAGATGGTGAATATTTCAGTCCCACAAATGTAGAAACTCCAGACAGTGGTGGTTCAGCTATTTCACGTCCTACAGGTAGAGATCAAGCGAAAAAGAAGAAAGGAAAAGGTAAGGCATCAGAGTCTTCATCTGAGGTTGTTGCAGAACTTCGTGCATTAAGACTCACTAGAGATAGTGAAGTTCAAGTGCTCAACACACTGGGAAGAGAGAAAGTGGAAATAGAGAAAATGAAGATGAAACACTCTCTTTTGATGGCTTTGTTGGCCAAGGATCACTTATCCCAAGATGAAGAGGAGATGAAACGTCATCTCTTGACATTGTTTAAGTAGTGTTTTAGGATTATCTTGTAAGTTTTTTTATTTGATGGCATGTGTTTTAGTATTATCTTGTAAGTTGTTTTATTTGATGTCATGTGTTTTAATATTGTCTTGTAATCTTTTTTATTAGTGTTATGTTTGTTAAATCGAATTGTAATTTTTATTCTAATTAGTATTTATTCACCTTGTCACATGCACTTGCAGAATTCACATGCACTTCACTTTGTCAAAAATTGTCACATGCACTTGTCACTTTTGCAGAATTCACATGCACTTTATCACTTTGTCACTTTGCACCATGTGAATTATCACTTTGCAGAAGACATGTAGTGGATTATTGATAGTGCATAGTGCACTTTATCACTTTGTCACTTTGCACCATGTGAATTATCACTTTGCAGAAGACATGTAGTGGATTATTGATAGTGCATAGTGCACTTTATCACTTTGTCAATTTGCACCATGTGAATTATCACTTTGCAGGAAAAGACGTGTAGTGGATTATTGATAGTGCATAGTGCACTTTATCACTTTGTCACTTTGCACCATGTGAATTATCACTTTGCAGAAGACATGTAGTGGATTATTGATAGTGCATAGTGCACTTTATCACTTTGTCAATTTGCACCATGTGAATTATCACTTTGCAGGAAAAGACGTGTAGTGGATTATTGATAGTGCATAGTGCACTTTATCACTTTGTCACTTTGCACCATGTGAATTATCACTTTGTCACTTTGCACCATGTGAATTATCACTTTGTCATTATTGTTTGTTATCACATACGAAATCACATGCACTTGTTTGTTATTTTTGATTACTATCTATAAATATATCTCCTCATATTCTCTTACCATCTCAATCATCTCAGAAGAAAAAATTCACTTCCAATAGTTTTACTCATTCCACTTCCCAAAATGTCTCACAATGAAAATCAATCATTAGATAACTATTCAAGTTTCGATCCTTTCTTCACTGAATTTGATGAATGGCAAGACCATGTTGCTCATCAGAATCACCACGTAGATCGCATCGCCGAGGATCTGCTCTTAAACAATCTTAATTTGAACGAAGAAGATCCCACTCCTAGAGCTACAAGAAGGTATTTTGAAAGACAACGCGAGCTTGGTCATGAACGTTTGATGAACGACTATTTTGTTGACAACCCGACGTATCCTCCTGAGATCTTCCGACGTAGATTTCGCATGCGAAAATCAGTATTCCTTCGTATCATGGAGGCTGTTACTGCTAATGACGAATATTTTCAACAGAGGCCTAATGCCACTGGTAGACAAGGTCTTTCTCCATTACAGAAATGTACTGGAGCTATGAGAGTGTTGGCGTATGGGACATCTGCAGATACTGTTGATGAATACCTGCGAATGAGTGCAGCTGTGACAAGACAATCTCTCATGAATTTCGTAGAAGGCGTCATTTCTTGCTTCGGTGATGAGTACCTCAGAAAGCCTAACGAACAAGATTTGGCAAGACTACTCCATGTCGGAGAACAACGTGGATTCCCGGGCATGATAGGCAGTATTGACTGCATGCATTGGGAATGGAAAAATTGTCCCACTGCATGGGCGGGACAATATGGAGGGAGAAGTGGAAAACCAACAATCATTTTGGAAGCTGTTGCATCATACGACTTATGGATATGGCATGCTTTCTTTGGAACACCAGGTTCACTCAATGATATTAATGTACTCCACCGATCTCCAGTTTTTAATGATGTTTTGGAAGGTCGAGCACCAAAGGTTAGTTATGTCGTGAATGGTAGGGAGTACAATATGGCATATTATCTAACTGATGGAATATATCCTTCATGGGCTGCATTTGTTAAGTCAATTACTTCTCCAGTAATCAGAAAACACAAGTTGTTCGCTCAACACCAAGAGGCGGTACGAAAAGATGTCGAGCGAGCATTTGGAGTTCTACAAGCTCGTTTTGCATTTCTTCGACGCCCTTGTCTTGTTTGGGACAAAAATTTGATGGCCAAAATTATGATGGCTTGTATCATCATGCACAACATGATAGTTGAAGATGAACGAGAGACGTACCAAACTTATTATGATCCTACAGAATTTCTCATCGATGATCCAATAGTCGATGATCAAAATTTTCAATACTCTACTGAACGCATTGCAAGTCTATCTGCTTATATGACCAATAGGGAGCAACTTCGCAACAGAGAAGCTCACACCGCTCTAAAAAACGACTTGATTGAACATATATGGCAAAAATTCAGCACCGATAATTAAATATGCAATTTTCATCTTCCGCATTGTTGTTTTTTACTTATCAATTTGTAGCTTGACTTATGTAATAATAATTTTGTATTTCAATTCTATGAATTTTATTTTTGTTATTGAGATTGTAACTTATTTTAAGTTGGTCATATTTTTTTTTATTACGAATTTGGAATAACATATAATTTAATATATTTCGTACATAATTCAAATAATAAAAAATTGATTATAAAATATATATATGTAATTATTAAATCATTAAATTAATAATTGTTATAGGTTGGGTTGATGTTATTGATAAAGTGTGAAAATTGTAGAGGTTGGGTTGTGTTGTAGGTTGTGTATGTGGAGGAGAGAGAAATGAATATTTTATTAAGAGGTTGGGTTGTGGGATGTTATTGATAAACATAGTCTAACAAACCTTCCGAAGTTTTAGGAAGTTGTTATGTGTTCTTTTGATAGGTTTCAAGGTGTATCCAAGAGATCTATAAGTAGGATTTAAGAAGTCAATATGTGAGAATGAGAACGTGATCTTTAGAACGTGGAGTAGAGAGAACAAGATCCAAAAAGGAACGAGTCAAGCTAGAGATCAAGGAGTGAGGATGAAGAAGTCAAGAACAAGTCCACTCCACCTTGTCCATCATGTACATGAGTTATGGAGATCATGGAGCAATCCAAGATCATGGGAAATGGAGTCTACACAGTGTACTTCGAGCTCTATAAATAGGTGAAGCTGCTGAAAATCAAGGATGCACAGAATCGAGAGCTTAAGCAGTCTAGTATTAGGCAGTACACTAGTGTCATAGGTTGTGTTGTTCACACCGATAGACAACATCGTTTTTCTTGTGTGTCATAGAGTTTGCATACTCTTGACTTTTAGTATAGGTGTTCTTCGGAGTGTTCAACTGAGAGTATTTGTATACGTTCCTAGGTTTCATATTCATCTCATAGGACGTATTGAGTCGTTTGCTCAAAAGAATCTCTTTTAGAGATCTTTCTTTCTCCTTTGTATATATACACAAATCAATAAAGGAGTTTTCGCCCTGAAAGCATTCCACGAGTATTTGTATACTCGTGGATAAATCGTTTGTGTTCTGCAACTTTAATTTCGATCCATTTTCCGCTGTGTGTTATGCTGGTGTTGTCGACACCACTGACAACACCGTGTACTTTGATTGGAATATTTTTTTTTTGTTTTTGCAGATCCACTTAGGACTTTCATGTCCCACAATCCCGTCTCCAAGTGTTAATGGCCATCTGATTTTCTTTGAAGCTTCATATAGTAAGTTATAAGTATAACTACTCAGAAATAGAAAATGACACAGGTCCTTTCTTTTCTTCTCACTTGTAGCCTTCTCTTCTCTCATTGGCTGGCTTGACTAAGTTGACTCCCATGGATGGGTATTTCCGCCCAACATTTTTGACTCATTCAGTCTTTGCATTATTATTAAAGTAAGTCCAAATCAGGTCCATGGATCTTAGGGACTCGCTTCATTTTTTTTTTTTTGATTCGCGTATAATTTTTAAAATTTTACACCTATCAAAAGGTTATGTTAGATCTATTTTAACGTTATGTTAGACATACTTTTAAACTATGTTAAACCTACATTTATGTCCAAATCTCATATCTTTTCTTTTTTACGTTTGGTTTTTAAATTTTGACATCTACCACTACGTTATGTTAGACCTACTGTTACGTTATGTTAAACCTACCTTTATGTTATGTAAGCCTACCATTCTGCCCAAATTTCATACTTTAATTTTTTTTTTTTTAAACTCTAGGTTTGACAGATGTATCATTACATTGTATTAGACATACATTTATGTATAATTAGACATACACTTGTGTTATGATAGACCTACCTAATGGTAGGTCTATCATAACACAAAGGTAGATCTAACTATACATAAAGGTATGTCTATTGGAGTGAATTTGGGTGAGCTTCAGCGCATGGGAGCATTTTTTTCGACATTTTGACTAGGTCAACCCTGATTCATGAATCTACATTTATGCACCCAACTCATATAAGTTTTTGTCTTATTATTATAAATGTGTTCTCCATTTATCTATTATGTTCCTTTTAAGTGTGCTATCTAAGACTAATATTATAACATACTATACTGATAATTCTACTTGATTCAAGTTTAATTTAGTTACAAATTTCACCAAGTAACATCCCATAAATTTTACAAGAGAAGAAGAAAAAGAAAACTTAATAGCATTGTCACACATACATCAAATAGCAGACGATGCAAATGCAAATACATCACTTCAACATATATGTACATGATTTTTCAGCTAAAGTTGATTCAAGTTAGAGTGATACTTGTGTGCCCCAAAGGCACAGTGCTCCCAAATTAACCATCATATGATGTTAAATATATACTCTACAGATATCATGTATATACTCTTCAGGTACACATCTATACTATTATATACATATGATACCTGTAGAGTATATTTATAACACCAAGAAACATAACATCTATAAAATATATATATAACACCTGAAAAACATGTATATAACACCTAGATCCGTGCCCCTATGTGCACTAGGGGTATATAAGTTTTTACCTTCAAGTTAATATAGCAGAGGTGCAATAGAGAAAATAAGTAATTTCATCTGATCTCACAATTAAAAATAAACACTCACAAATTTCTCAACTTGACTCTATTCCAGAGTTTGTATTTAGCATGAGTACCGCTTTTTCTTCTACCAATTTCATCATCAAAGATAAGGAATCACATGCTTTATCTAGCAATCACAGGATTAGAATTCATGTGGATGGTCTTAATCATAATTCGACCCTTGAATTTTGGTCGAAATAATGTTTTAAAGACATTTATCAGTAACATGACTACTATAATTGATAGGCAAATGAGAGGCTATTGGCCTAAACAATGTTTTAAAGACATATTGTTGGGCTATTCAGAGCGTTTTAAGTTATCATTGGCAATAATTCATTAGACTTTGCAATGACTTGATCATACCGCGCGTGTGGAGTATTTTGTGAACATTGTATAAGTTTTTTTGACATTATATCTGTTGGATGATCATATTTTTAGTTTTATTTTCATGTTTTCTATTTCACATCATTAGTGTATATATGTGGTTCAATGTTGTATTCTTGAGAACTAAGGATTATAGAGAATGTGTTTTCATGCATATTACGAGGCCTCAATGCCTTTATATACAACTTACAAGATATCCACAACTATGGAAAATAAATCTATTCTAATAATACAACAAGAGTAACATAGCAATATAATCATGATCCTTAATAAATATGGAAAAGCAATATTTATCCCGGATTTGTGGAACTGATAGAATCATTCCTAATACGCCCCCGCAAAATTGACGTTCCGTCGGCAATGGCAATTTTGGAACGTAGAGTCTGAAATCTGGTCCTAGGCAGCGGTTTAGTAAGAAGATCGGCAAGTTGATCCAAGGTATTGACATACGAGACTGATAAAACCCCTTTCGAAGCAAGATCCCGAACAAAGTGCAGGTCAATGGCGATGTGCTTCATTCTGGAGTGAAGAATCGAATTGAGAGCAAGACGAGTAGCCCCAACGTTGTCACAAAGAATGGAAGGAGGAGCAGCGAGAGGAAGGCGAAGATCGTCAAAAAGGTGACGAAGCCAACAGATCTCAGAAGCAGCCGTGGCAAGGGAGCGATATTCAGCCTCAGTGGAAGAACGAGCAACCCCACGTTGCTTGCGAGAGCGCCAAGAAATAGGCGTGGATCCAAGGAAGACAATATAAGCAGACGTGGACTTGCAGTCTGAGAGATCGCCACCAAAATCAGAATCAGAATAAGCTGTCAGAGAGAGTCGATCAGCACGGCGAAGAAGCAGACCATGATGAAGAGACCCCTTAAGATATCGAAAGAGGCGCTTGACTGAGTTCCAATGGTCAGGTGTCGGAGCAGACATGAATTGGGCGAGACGGTTGACCGTGAAGGCAATGTCAGGACGAGTAATGGTGAGATATTGCAAACCTCCAATGGCACTGCGATATTCAGTGAGGTTAACCGAGCCGGAAATGGACGAGGGCTTAGATGCAATCGGCGTGCCCACGGGTTTAACACCATCCATCTTGTGACGGCGAAGAAGATCAACAGTATACTTGTGTTGGGAAAGAAATAAACCCTCCCTACAAGAAGCAACTTCGACACCCAAAAAATATGAAAGAGGGCCAAGATCCTTTACCGCAAAGCAAGACTGCAAATGAGATGTTAAAGCAGACAGTAGAGACGGATTGGAGCCTGTGAGAACCAGATCATCAACATAAGCAAGGACAAATAACCTATCATTACCAGAATGAAGGGTAAATAAAGAGGTGTCTGCCTTCGAGCGAGATAGACCAAAGCTCATAAGAGCAGCACACAAAGAGTTATACCAAGCTCGAGGGGCTTGGCGAAGACCATAAAGCGATCGACGAAGTAAACAGACATGATTAGGGTGAGAAGGATCCTTGAAGCCTGGCGGTTGCGACATATAAACAGGCACATCAAGATTACCATGTAAAAAGGCATTGCTGACATCCAGTTGACGAAGCTCCCAGTTATAAGAGACAGCAATCGTGAGGACCGTGCGAATGGTAGCCGGCTTAATGACAGGACTGAAAGTTTCCTTGAAATCAATTCCAGGGCGCTGATGAAACCCTTTGGCAACAAGACGAGCTTTGTATTTATCGATAGAGCCATCGGGTTTGCGCTTGATTCGAAAAACCCACTTACAACCAATGATATTACCACGAGGTGGAGAAGGAACCAACTCCCATGTACCATGACGCTGTAAGGCAGTGAACTCATCGTCCATAGCAAGGCGCCAGTGAGGCGAGGAAAGAGCCTGCTTAACTGTAGAGGGCTCGATATCAACAGGAAGTGGATGTTTAGTGGCAGCATGAAGCAACTTAGGCTTATAGATATTATTTTGACTCCGAGTTCGCATCCCGTGGGTGCGGGAAACAGGCGGAGAAGCTGGAGGATGCGGGGAAACACAGTTATGGCCCAAAACCTGGGACTTGTCCAAAACAGGTAAATTAAACGTATTAATAATGAGACGACTGGTCTCCACAGACGGATGACCAAGTCGTGCATGCCAACACGGAGAGGACGTACGAACGCCAACAGAAGCAGATATGGGGGATTGAGCAGCAGAGTCGGAGCTAGACGGCAAATGATAAACCCCATCATGGCACAAACCTTTAAGTAGAGGTGCCCCCGTGTTTCGATCCTTAATAAGAAAGTAAGAAGGAAAGAATTCCATAGTAACATTATTATCACGAGTAAACTTGCTCACAGACAACAGATTACGCTTCGCAGATGGTACACATAATAAGTCTGATAACAAAAAATCACGAGACGGAAAGCGTAATAAAGAAGTACCGGAGTGAGTGATTGGAAGCCCGAACCCATCAGCAATATGTACCTCGTCAGTGCCATCATACTCAGAATGAATGGACAAGTTGCTTAAATCTGCAGTAAGGTTATGAGATGCTCCCGAATCGACCATCCACTGATTTTGAGGTTGGGAACCAACAGGGGACGATGCAAAATTAGCTGAGGGAGGAGGCACACGTCTGCAGGTAAGGGCACCATGCCCTTTGAAACCACAAAGTTGACAAACAATTGGCGATGGGTGATTATCAGAAGGTCCAGAAGGCTTGCCATGATTCGTCCAGTTCTGTGAAGGAGAATACGTGTTACTGGTATTACCTGAATAGGGTCGACGACCAGAGGAGCCACCACGAGACTTGGAATGTCTCTGATGCGATCGACCACCACCGTTGTTGGAGAAACGGGCGGCGTTGGCAGTAGTAAGGAGAGAGGCGCGGGCAGCCTCAGATGAGCGAAGTGCAGATTCATGAGCACACAAGAGATCATGCAATTCTTCAAACCGCAGCGACGTCTCACGCGCACGGATCGGCCCAACAATAGAGGCATAATCTGGACCGAGTCCATTGATCACGAAGAGGGTGAGATCATCCGGTTTGACAGGTTCGTCAATAATGGCGAGTTCATCGGCCATTGCTTTGACGTGATGAAGATACTCAGTGATGGAGCGGTCTTTGATCTGAATACGATAGAGATCGCTCTTGAGATTATTGACACGGGAACGGGACTTGCTCATACACAAGCGAGACAAGATCCCCCAAGCTTCCGCAGCGGACGACGCGGAAGAGACCAGCGGGAGCACTTCGGCTGTGAGAGAACCAAAGATTGCTGCCAGTAGCAACTGGTCCTGTTGCACCCACGCATCAATGATAGCAGAATTGGATCCGTCAGCGGCACGCATCGGACACGGACGAGAGCCATCAATGAAACCGAGAAGATTATGGCCGCGAAGAAGTGCCATAAGGTGTGCACGCCAAGAGGTAAAATTTTGATGGTTTAATTTAATCGGGAGATCGTGCCTAGCAGAAATAGGAACGATCAGTGGTGAAGAAGAGGTTGAAGAATCACCCTGAGTGGTGATTGTGGAAGCAGGCTCCATGGCCGAGGAAAAAAAAATGGCGGAAGAGTGGATTAGGGCTTAGATAGATCGTAACCCTACTGATACCATATAGAGAATGTGTTTTCATGCATATTACGAGGCCTCAATGCCTTTATATACAACTTACAAGATATCCACAACTATGGAAAATAAATCTATTCTAATAATACAACAAGAGTAACATAGCAATATAATCATGATCCTTAATAAATATGGAAAAGCAATATTTATCCCGGATTTGTGGAACTGATAGAATCATTCCTAATAAGGATGAATAATGAACTTATTTAAATACATATAATTGTCAATAAGATGAAATATATTCACACCAAATGAATAATTGCTCCATGATCAAAAAATATATGTTAAATTAAAATCAAAATCACTATTAAAATTGATTCAAGACTCAATTTTACTAGGACAATTTAGAGATTTAAATTACAAATCTATCTCGTGCAACGCACAGGCATTCACTAGTTTGGATTAAATTTCCGAACTTTTTTGAAAAGACAATACACAAAAGTGCCAAAATGAAGGATTAAAAAAGTAAAATTAATTTTGAATGAAAAATAGATAGATAGATAAGACAAGAGGCATCTTGGGTCAATTCACCCTTACCAGAGTTTAAAGTTCTAACTATAAAGTGAAAGTCAATATCGTAGTTTATTGAATTATACTCACTCACAATATGTATAATATTTTTAAATAAACTAGTTTTTCACCCGTGCGATGCACGAAATTAAAAATTTAAAAGTATAATTATAATATATTAAAATAATATAATCTATATTTTTACATATATAAAAACTCAAACTTCTTTTATCTATTTTCATAAGTGGATTTTTTGTACTTATAGTTATAAAATTGATTTTCTTTTTAACATGATAGAATAAAAAAGTGCGAATATAATTTCAAAACAGTACACCTCATTTATTTTCAACTTATTGTGTTTTTTTTTAATTCTATTGTGTCATATATATTCAATTTCAAATATTAGGCCTCATATCAAAAATGGATTAATGAAAATGTTTTTTTAAAATATATATAGTTTGTGTATACATGGAAACAAAGGAAATCCATTTAAATTCTTTGATGAAATCCTAAAATCCTATATCTCAAATTAATCTTCTTAGACAATTTTTAATGTATGAGGTGAAAGTAGAGGTGGGGAAAAATATCGAAATATCGAAGTTATCGAAATATCAAAATTTCGGCATACCGAAACTTTCGACATAGTATCTATATCGAAAGTCTTGGTATGGTATCAGTATGATATTCTTAAAATTTCAAATATACCGAAATGCTGAAAATAATAGAATAAATTAAAATATGTATTAAATTCTTATTAATAAATGAATAAATATGATATTTTCATTTCGGTTTATCGGTGTTTTCAATATACCAAAGTTTCGGTATGTAATCGTCATTTCGGTGTAACGGTATTTTCGGTATATCGAAGTTTCGATATATATTTTTCATTTTTTGTATGACGGTATTTTCGATATATCGGTACGAAACGGTATGCTACCTATAATATCGAAATTTTGACATATCGAATTTCAATATACTGAACATTTCGGTACGATATGGGATTTTTGGTATGATACACCCCAAGGTGAAAGTAAAAGAATATAAAATGAACAATCACGATATGTTTCTACCAATTGTTTAATATCCCTAATTTATAATAGTTGACAATATGTTATATATTGTATTCAGATTATATATGCCCATTACTATGCATACTTTTTGGGTCTAAATTAATTAGTTTGTTTGTATAATTTAAGTTTTTTCGCATTGATTATGAGAAGGTTCCAAAATTCATATCTAATCAAAATTGAAATTTTTTTGTTTCAATTTATATATTTGTTAATTTTGTTCGGATAATCTAAATGAAACAATTGAATCAATATTCTGAACTACATTACAATGTTTCTATACCTATACTAAATGAATAACCAAAAGTAACACATGTAATTTTCTGATTAATCCTAAATAATTTTAATTTTAATTTCATTATTAATTAATTCATTTGATATTTAGTATAATTTATTATATAAATCATTTAATGAGATAATAACAATTAAATTAAAAAATACTAATAATTTTGTTTGATTGTAAAATTGTAACTTATGAAATTCTAAAACTACATACTAATTAAGCTAATAATTAATGGTAAATAATAATAATTAATTATTTATAAATAAAGAATTTCAGTTTGCAGTTTTCTTAATTAGTAATACAGTACTCTTGTGATACACGGGACTTATGCTAGTATATAGTATATACTAAAGGATTAACCAAGAGTGACACATCGCTCTCTAATTAATCCTATTTAATCATAATTAATTTTAAATCAATTCATTTAATATTTATAATTTATAATTTATTATAATAGAGCATTTAATGAAATAATAACAATTCAATAACAAAATGCTAATAATTATGATTGATAATAAAATTGTAAATTATGAAATTTTAGAAAAAATATTTTAATTAAAGTTGATGTTTACAATTACATTAAATAATAATCAAAACTTTTCACACAATTAAATTTAAATTATATACTAATTAAACTCAAAATAATGATAAATAATAATTATATTTATTTATAAATTACAATTCTTGATTAGTATTAAAAAAAAATGTAATACACGGGGCTTACATTAGTTTGTTTCTAATTCTGGTTTAAATGATGTTCTTTTAACTTTTTTTTTTATCATATAAAAAAAGTGAATCCTTTATGGGTAGATGTTAATTTGTTTAAATAAAATAATTTATAAAATTTAATACTTAAATTCCATATGAGAAAATACATTTAAATCTCAATATAATCGTGTATGGTACAAAGTAATAAAATAAAATTGAGGTTTCAAAATTAAAAGTGTTTACGGAAATGTATTCCATAAATTATTGGTCAACCATGATAATAAGGTCATTGATCTAAATAATATTCCTTTTAAAATGAATATCATTTTTATCACTATAATTTATTTACTTTTTCCAAATTTATGATGAAGTTTTTGGGTGGCAAAAGATTGACAAATTATTTTTAGTAAATGTTATTATATATATATATATATATATATATATATAACTCTCAAAAAACTAACACAACTCTAGTTTCAATAGTGATATTTGTATATCTATACATCAAAATATTTCACTATATATTTGTCTAAGTATGGTAATCTTTTATAACATGTGAGCTTTCACATTTCATCATCTAATCTACCAAGTCAAAAAAATTCCAAACATTCAAAAGTTATTCGCTACCTCCAATTGAAGCCAATTTTCTTTCATCAACGCCTGGATATAGGAATCTAACAAATAAAAATCATATTAGAGTAATTAAGAATAGTCAATATGCAATCATATCACTATATAAATTAAAATAAAATAAAATTCATTAACTAAATTAAAAATATTGAATAGCACAAATCAATCAAAATATTATCCTATAACATCTTAACTCATTCAATATTACATTAGTACGTAAATAAATGATTTTTATTTATCAAATAGTTACATTAGCAAATAAACAAAAAATTAGCTAGTATAATTGTGAGAAACTCCTCGATCACAAATTAAAAAACAAATGAAAAATTAAGATTGTAAGCCCTCGAAAAGTTTTGAAGTCCAAAACATTTTTAAGGATTTGCGTTGCTTTACATTTTGAAATTGAAGATATATTTGAACTATTGAGTAAACACAAATGACAGATGTTATTTTGAAAACAAATTGAAAGAAAAGAAAAATAGAATTTGAGAAATGAAAGCATGAATTAAAATTTCATTAGTTGGTTCTCATATTTATAGTGGATAATTTCCTAATACTATAGGAAAGTAATGTTTTTTAAGGCAATTTTTTTTTAAATTTCTTTGATTGATTGTGTCATCCAATTAAGTTCATTACAAATATACCATAAATTTCAAATTTGTTGTTTATATGTATATGGAATATTATATTTCCTTATACAATATAATTAGTTAATACTATGTAAGGTTAATAGTGGTATTATATATACATTGATTATTTGTCTGTATATATGTCTATATATATATACATAAGTAAATATTTTAAGTATTATTAAACATAAAATGGAATCGATCTTTCCTCCCATAGATGTAAAACAAAACATATTGTTATATGATCTAATATTCTCAAGAAAGTGTTTACTTTTTTCATGTGTACCAAAATATAAATCATATAACAATTCTGGAGGTCTCCTCATTTGTGGAAGTTCAATTTTCCCGTGCATGCAACATCCAGAATACTTTGGGTTCCTGGTAGGTATGTTGGATTGTAGTCTCTCCTCGTACCAAAATATGGCAGAACAATACATACATTGGTATGTAGGATCACCTATATCCCAATATTATGTATGAAAAAAGTGTAAGTTAATAAAAAAAATGTAGAAAGTAAATAAGTACACCACAATTAATAAATAGTTATATCATAGGGATTAAGATTTTATTTCTACACATAATATAACAAAATTTAAAATTTTATCAGAAAATCTAGAATAATATAAAACTTACGATAAACTTCATTTGAATTATTTGCTGTGAATGTATTGCTTGAAGAAGTCCTTGTATTGATCTCATCTGATAAATCATCAATGACTGATTGATTTGCATAAATATTAGATGAGGTCAAATTAGTATGAATAGTTGATCCATCCAAATTTAGAATTGATTTTCGCCTTTTGGATGTGGAGCAACCTAATGCAAATATAAAAATAATATTAGTTACAAATGTAAATTGATACGAAAATAATATAAAAAAATTATTTTGATAAAAACAATTCACATAATGTAAATTGATTGTAACAAATATATGTAATATTCTAACTTCAATATAGCTACAAATATGTAATTAGTATGTATGCAATTTAAAATATAATATCAGGCTACATAATGATAAATAAATACATATATATCTATGTATTTTATCAATCAGTTAAGATTTTATAGCATCAATTTTAACCAAACAAAATATTAAAATAATTTTAAGCAAAAAATTTACCTGGACTCTTTGTAGTACACTCACTTTGCTGAAGATTTGAATAGCTGATATCATCAGTTAAATCAATAAACCCAGAGTAATTTGTTCCCAAGTCAAATGATGGTGAAGATGATTCAAGATTTGACTCAACAATTGTTGGCAACGATTTTCTTTTCATGAATTGTGATGCATTCACTATATTAAAAAAACAAATTTATTAGTACAAAAAGTATAAATATATGTACACACATGCAATAAATAATTAATTTGAGTTGTTTTGAATCAGATTACTATTTTGTATTACACTCATAATATAAAACGATTCTTACAAACATATGCAAAATTCTAACTCTAATATACGTATAAATATAATATAATTTAAATATGCCCAGTTAAAAAAGCATGTTATATAATAATAAGAAAATAATACAATAATTGCATTATGAATCAACTTACATTTTAACATCATAATATAAATTGAACAAAATATTCTCCGATAAAATTATACGGACTTAAAAAGTAACTAAGTTTTAAAATAACATTTAAAAGAAATTTCACCTGAATTCTTTGTAGTACTCTCATTGTGCTGAAAATCTGAATCGCTAATATCATTAGTTAAATCAATAAACTCAAAAGAATTTGTTACCAAATTGGAAGATGATTCACGATTTGATTCACCAAATCTTGGTAATGATTTTCTTTTCACGGATTGTGATGTATTCACTGTGAAGAAAAAAATAATTTACACGGTTAAAAAATATAATTATATATAGACACAAATGAAAAAAAAACATTAATTTGAGAAATTTTAATTCAAATTACAGTTAGTAATATCATGAAAAGTAGGCCTTGAGAATAGATACGAAACAATGCTCAAATCAACATCTTTTGTTATTTCTTGATTCTCGGATACTTCTGTATGAATATCTATATTTTATTAAAACAATATTACATATAAAGAAAATCATGTTAATTATATGGATGCGTAAGAATTACATATTGAATCATATTGCAATAAAATCACAAATTTCACAATTTATTGGAATTACATATTGAATCATATTTATATACATGTTTTTTTATGATATCGACCAATACAATTATATGTGGGTTTT
The DNA here is from genome assembly GCA_005771605.1 of Scutellaria baicalensis. Classification (NCBI taxonomy): domain Eukaryota; kingdom Viridiplantae; phylum Streptophyta; class Magnoliopsida; order Lamiales; family Lamiaceae; genus Scutellaria; species Scutellaria baicalensis. The sequence goes on from CM016727.1 coordinate 23,839,715, forward strand.
ATTCTTATGATATATTGAACAATAATACAATATGAATTCATATGAAGAAGTAATATAAATACAATGAGATAGATTTATATGAAGTTGAAAATAACATGTAATAGTATAACATATAATATACAATCTATAAAAAATTACACTTCAACCAAAAAAGTAGAACACGAAGAATACAACGTAATAAATTACATACCTCCAATAATAGTCAGATCTTTTGTTGTTTTGCCTCCTAAAACAGTACGTCCAGACAACTTCCTCATTTTATTTGCTTTCAATGAAAATGTTTTGTTCAAAAGTTTGAATACTTGAAGAAAAAAGAGCATGAGTATATATAAATTACAGAATCATAATTATCAATTGAAATCAATTAAAAATGTATAATTACCAATTGGCATGTGTTAAGCTAGTAATCAATTAACCGTATAGTAAGCCAATTAATTAATCAATTAAGAATATATTCATTTTCTATTAATTAATCGCATATATTGATTGTGTTATCTAATCTATGAGTTGTCTAAATCTAATTAAAAAATATTGATTGTGTCATTCCATTATTTTAAAAAAATATTATTATCTAATATATTGATTGCCAATTAATTAATCAATTAAGAATATATTCCTTTTCTATTAATTAATTGGTATGAGTTATCTAATCTAATGAAATCATTTTATTTTTCTATATGATATGTATAGTTACCATATATTTCAATTTTCATTTTTAGAGTTATCTAATTGTATGTAGAAAATGTACAATAGAAATCAATAAAAATCGTAATTAAAAACAATGTGTATCTTGTAAGATCTTTCATATAAATGACTATATACATTACTAAAATATGATGTCATCACTTTGAGAAAGACATGCATTGATATTATCATTTAAGATCTTTTTTCAAATTTTACAATATTAACATATATATGTATGTATGGTATCTTTAGACTTGATAATGAAGTATTATTATTTATAGAAATAATTTCAGATTTCAAAATTTAGTGTAATATAGTATTGATATTTGATAAAATCTTAATAAGCATGTGGCAATTATTTTATGGAAAATTATATAGAGGTATAATATTTCAAATCTCATATATATTAAGTACATTGATCAAATACTGATATATTGTATTTTTTAGATTCAATCTAAATTTATAAGAAATTATGCATTATGTATAGATATGTTTTTTATGATATCGAAAAATATAATTATATGTGGGCTTTATTATTATGATATATTGAACATAAATACTAAATTTACAGGTTCAGATATTAATTGCTTCTCTTAATAAAATAATAACACCAATCAAATTATTATATGTAATCCGTAATTTTGAAAGAATTTTCATCAACAACAATATTTTAAAGAACTTCAAATCCAACAAAATAATTAATTAATAAGACAAAATAATATGCATAATTTCATAATAACATAGAAAATGATTCCAAAAAACTTTGGAAAATTTTCATTAGTTTTCAAATTCTAAATATATTCATTTATCAAAATGTATATATATATTTATTAGATATTGAATTATGATATTTATTTATCTATTTATTAAATAAAAAATCATTTCCAAAAATGGAAATATGTTTTGGGCGGGAAAATCTTTACCTTACTATTTTTAGAAACGTTTGTGTTATTATATATATATATAAAGATGACAATATCATAACTGCACATATGTAACATATACTGTACATTATCAAACAATACAGGAAATAATGTTGATAATTCTTTCTTTTCTATACTTCATTTGATAAAATGCTACCTCGCGAATCCATGCTAAAAAAGATAGTAAGCTTTGCCTCATGCAAGTAAAATTACATGTATTCACAACAAAGAATCAGAAGTAAAATTCCATACACATCAGTAAGTTCTAACTTCTAAGTTTCTAACAACCAAAAAAAAAAAAAACCAACATTCTGGATTTCAACACAACTCATGATGAAAAGAGTGCAATCATTTGAGCAAAGCTAGAGCAAAGATTTGGATGCACATATCATGAATTAAGTATCAGAACTAAGTCATGCAATTCCAACTTCTCAGTCACTCCCTTCTACATGATCAGTTATCATTTGTTCTGCAATTCATTTTCTATGAATTAAGTATTACTGGTTTTGTTAATCTATAATTCTCTTGTTTCTTCAAGCAACATATATCTCACCATAATAGAACATATGCAAGCATGTTTTATAAATCATACTTTCTATATGCACAAATCAGAAGACGGTCACATACAGGGGTTCATGCAGCTATCCAAACATAAGAATATATATATTGCAACGAAAGACATAAATGTTATGTGAAGTATCTTTTAGAATCTTAGGATATGCATACTTCACAAATATATGTGGTAGATTCATTTTCAATACCAGATCCTTCCCACTAGAAAATAACTTGGTGTTTCAATTAATCGATGAAAATGGAGATGAGACACATAACTCTGAGGTACAAGTGATGGCCTGATGCAAGAAAAATAAACCACATATAAATCCTTTTCTTAGTTTCAATTACTGTTATTGTGTTTTCCTGATTGAGCATATATAACAGATTGAACAACAAATGTCTTGTACGGGATGAACTAATCCACGAGAATATCTTCATGCAACGACAAACGTATGAAGAAATTTTTCTGTTATAAGAAGTACTGAAGACAAAAACCACTAACCTGTCGTATTGGTGTTATGCTCCCCTCCTGCTTCTTCTCATTTCCCTCAAAAATTCTCTTGGCAGAGGCAGCTGCATATGATCTAATTTCTTCAAATTCAGCATGCTCTTGAAAATTTCTTTTGTGCAACTTTGTGGTATAAGTGTAACAAGTGTTCGAAGAGTTTCACTTTCTTCTCTAGTTTTACTTGTCTTGGGCAAGAATTCATCACCAAATAACTCAAGTGAATCAACTTCCAATTTTTTCTTTAAATTTGGGGTACGACAATCGGTATCCACTATAAGAGTTTGCAGGTTCCGAATCTTGGAAAAAGATGCAGGAAGGACAGAAAAATCAAGGGACAAGACAAAGTAACTGAAATGAACCAACTGGTAGAAGTCAGTAGGGATGTTATTGATGAATTTAATGGGTTTAACATCTGAAACTCGAAAGTGTTTGAAAGCTGCGGGGAAGATGAACTGTATTCAAGAGGTAATGCAAAGTTTTCCATGAAGAAACAAGCAAATGAGAACACGCGAGGTTTTGAAAAGATAAAGTTGAAGACATTGGAATGTACATAAATACGATCATATTTTTGCAAGTCAAAACCAGGGGATGGAAAATCCAACACTAGGCTGCTTTATTTCTTGCAGAAAAATCTCCCTTTCATACCGTGCTTGGAATTTGCAGAAATCCCTTACCATGTCATTAATTTGGCACATTTTTGCTTTACCATCAAACTTAATCTTGCTAACTCTTATCAAGTTCCCTACAAATAAGATCCTCCAAATACTGTTTTGCAATTTCCTCCAGGTTGAGACCAGTCTTTTGTTTAATGAATCCTTCTACAATCCACATCTGGATCAATTTCAAAACTGGGATATCAAAGCCCACAGGGAACATTGCCAAAGAGAGAAAGCATGATCTCAAGTGCAAAGGCAATTTATTGTAACTCAATAGAATAATCTTTTCCATGCGTCTCTCTAGATTATCAATAAGATATGCATTCACATGGTTATATACTTTTCTCCATGATCCTTTCTTTGAATCTATTCCATCTGATGCTAAATTTTTTTTGACTAGAATGCCTCCTATGATCTTTATGGCTAGTGGAAGTCCATCACACGACTCTGTAATTAGTTTTCCGTAAACTTCCAAGTCAGGAGGGCACTCGAGCTTACCAAAAGCCTCCAACTGGAGCAGCAACCAACTCTCTTCTGCAGTCAAGAAACGCAGCTTGTGAGGATCTCTATTGTTATTAGCATGCAAAGCCAAATCGCATAACCAAATCAGAAGATTAAAAATAAAAAAGCAAGGAAGCTTGTCAGTGATGACTTTATCATTTCAAAGTTTCTTGAAATTTTACCTTCTAATTGATGACTTCGAAAAAAAAAAAACAATAGAAAAATGTACAACAAACTTTACTTGTTTTGAGGAGGGTGTTGTGAAGACATAAGTTCTTATCCTGTTCGGAACCAGAGATGTTGAGCTTTCCTGCAGTTCAAGAGCAAGTTCAAGTTGCAGCACAACCTGAGCCATTGTTGGTCGTTTGTTTGGTTCGTTATGCAAGCATCTTTCAGCAATCTCCACAAATGTCTTGAGGCTGTCCTCTGAGATTCTTCCCTTCAGATTTAAAGCTACAATATGATCAGCTTTTCCATTACTAATGTTTTCTTGAGCCCACATGATCAGGCTTAGCTCCTCAGCAACCAATCGACTCGTTGCAGGTCTCTCACTCAATACTTCCAACAGCAACACACCAAAGGCATATACGTCACTTTTACTGGTCAGTCTACCAGTGGTGAAATAACTTGGGTCAAAATATCCAAATGTGCCTTTAACCTTTGTGCTAACATGGCTGTCTAACTTGCTAGAGCTTGAATGTTTTGCCAAGCCAAAATCTGAAACCTTAGCTATGAAATTTTCATCCAAAAGGATATTTGAAACCTTCACATCACGATGTATGATTGAGTTTCCAGTGTGAAGGTATTCAAGCCCTCGTCCGGCTCCAATGCATATCATAAGGCGTTGCTTCTAGGTGAGAGGTGAATGGTTGTTGTTGTTGCTTGTATGTCTGAAAATGTGGTCTGCCAATGTTCCACTGGCCATGTATTCGTAAACAAGAATCAATCCACCATGCTCATTACAATAGCCAACCAGTGTGACTAGGTTAACATGCCATAGATGAGTTAGTGTTTCAACTTCGGTCAAGAACTCTTCCACACCTTGGTTGGAATTTGATTTTAGCCGCTTTATGGCCACGGTCTCTTGCTCCTTACCGATGACGCCTTTATAAACATTTCCAAATCCACCTTTCACTACAAGAAAACTGCCCGACAGCGACGGATTTCAGTGACGGAAATATTCTGTCACAAATTTGTTACGGAATAGTGACGGATTATTGACAAAAATGCATTAAAAATATTTCTTACGGAATAGTGACAGACTTGTGACAGAAATTAGTGACGGTAATTATTCCGTCATTAATTCTGTCAGAATTATATTAGTGACAGAAATTTCCGTCACTAATTCGTGACGGAAATTTCTGTCACTAAAAAAGAAAAAAAAATGAAAATCATTACAAATTTGTTTTTATTCATTGTGACGGAAAAATCCGTCACTAATTAGTGACGGATTTACATCCGTCACTAAATAAGAAAAAAAAATGAAAATCATTATAAATTTATTTTTATTCTTTATGACGGAAAAATCTGTCACGAATTAGTGACGGATTTACATCCGTCACTAATTAGTGACGGAAATTTCCGTCACTAAAAAGAAAAAAATGACTAAAAAAGAAAAAAAAATGAAAATCATTATAAATTTGTTTTCATTCTTTATGACGGAAAAATCCGTCACGAATTTGCAACGGATTTTTCCGTCACTAATAATAAAAACAAATTTATAATGATTTTCATTTTTTTTTCTTTTTTAGTGACAGAAATTTCCGTCACGAATTAGTGACGGATGTAAATCCGTCACTAATTATGACCTTTTTTTTAAAAACATTTGCATGTATGGTGTATTTTCTCTTTGGAACATTATTGTTATCAATATTATTTCATAATTAAAGTTATATTTCAAAATAAAAATAATTATTAAAAATTAGTATTTTAAAGATATATTTAAAATATAAATTAGTTTATGGAAAAATTATATAAACGTTGTGCATTATAAAAAATCATATATATTTTTCTTATATAAATAATAATTTTTTTTAAATTTAGTAAATTTAATATAATTTTTTAATCTCGTGTATTACATGGGTTATATATTAGTTAAAGTATATGATTGTTGTATAATAAAATTAAATTAAAAATTAATAAATGTATGAATTGCTAATCTCCACCTTTTAGTAATTTATTATATACACACAAGAAAAATATATAGTTAAGAAATTTATATAATATATAGTAAAAGTAGTAGTTTATATACACAAAAAAAATTATAGAGTTAAGAAATTTATATAATATATAGTAAAAAATCGATTGAAAAAAATGACTAGAGCAAGATTTGAACTTTAGAAGAAATTATACTTGTGATAAAAACTTCATATAACTCAAGTATATTTTGACTTTGTTTGTAAGAAATTTTATGAATGAACGATTTATGCTTTGTTGATAAAATTATTGGAAGAATAATATTATTACAGGTTTACAAAAAAAAAAATTGAGAGCAAACAAAATAATATATATTAATTTGATGCATATAAACTAGTGACGGATTTATTCTGTCATAAAATAATTAGCGACGGAAAGATTCCGTCGCTAATTAGTGACGGAAGCATTCCGTCACTAATTAGTGACAGAATGCTTCCGTCACACGTTAGTGACGGAATTTTCCGTCATAAATTTCTTGACTAGCGAAGTTACAAAAAAAATCAGTGACGAAATTTTTTGTTGTTGTGACGGAATTTTCCGTCACACCTGTAGTGACGGAACTAAAATCCGTCGCTAAAGTTTAGTGACAAAACTGATTTTGACAGACTGTTTCCGTCACAAATCCGTCACTACTACCTGCTAGTGACATAAATTCTGATTTTAGTGACAGATTTTTCCGTCACTGTCGGGCAGTTTTCTTGTAGTGTTTTCCGATAAGATGTTCATCGTTAAAATTTCTAGTGGCTAATTGGATCTCAGCAAATGAAAACCGGTGACAGAGTCTTTCAACCTTGATTGCTGGCATGTTTTTCTCCTCAGAACCCCTAGCTTCCCATACTTGGCGCAAGGTGTAAACTACGATGTTTATCAGAGCAAATGATGCTATTGCAACAGTTGCAATCTTATTTTTGTGACCAAGAAATTTGTACAAGTTCAAATTAGTCCAGTATGATGAATCAGGTATTAAAGGCAAAGGATTTAGACTGGCAAGACTATTGTGAAAGTTACTCAACTTCATAATTTCAAATCCTTCAAGGGGTCCATATCCATCCATGAATTCTTCATTTGATTTAAGACAAATTAAAAGATCGTGTTTGTCCTCCTCTTTATGTCCCATCATCATCACCATGTAGTCTCTATACCAGGGGTTGATGATATTTTCATCACCAGTTTCCCTGACTATGCCCAAACACGTACTTGAGATCCTATCTTTAATGCAGACTTCAAAAGTAATGCCACGAATCTCCACTATCTTGAGTTTTACCTCAGAGAAATGGAGTCGAACCAAGTACCTGAATCCCACATGCACATATGTTTTCCAGGTTATATTGTTCACCTTACCTGTTTTCTGCTTAAAAACTGTTTCCCACATACCAAACCTGTCCTGGAAACCACCAGGCGATGAAATGGTATCCTGTTTAAGATTTAGTCGTCGAATTACTTCAAGGGCAGTGTTGTTATCAAGATAGACCAGAGACTTCCCCATCAGTTGGACACCAATATCTCCTCCTCCTTGAAAGTAAGAAAGACTAGCAGGAACTGATATAATCTCAATTCCATTTACAAAAATGTTGCAGATCGGGTTTACCATCGCCGGCGTGGTCGAGCGAAATCCCTGCATGGCGACGATGACGTGGAGGGATGAGGAGATTAGTTGCAGATTTGTGGGTTAATTAATAGTTCTTTTGTCTTTGTTAATGATAGTGCGTATATCTCGCTGAGTAGTTAGGATAGGTCTTGCAGAAGGGATATCGTGTTAGATTTACTCCTTTAAATAGGGTAATAGTTGTTTGGTTATTTTTTTATGTAATTTTGGAATTCTGGAATTGGAACTGGGAATTGGATTTCGATTCAATTATTGTTCTTCTTGTTTTCTCACTGTCGTCGATTTATCCTTCTGACTCTAACAACCCGGATCCCAACATGACGAGGAGCGATTCTCGAATGGAAAACGTAGAAAACAGAGTAGAGGAGTTAGAGAGAGGGATGACCGATGTCCGATCCGACGTGGCCGATCTGTCAACAAAAGTGGACAAGAGCGTGGCGGAATTGAAGGCCCTTCTCAATACCTTGATCGCTGGCAAGGGCGGTCCTACTGTGGCTGAATCGTCAGCAAACACGCCCGAGCGAGAGCCACAGGTTCCGGTGGTGGATCGCGCACCGACTGTAGAGCGGCGGACACCTGCAACAGCCACGGCCAGGCTGGAATTGCCGTTGTTCAATGGCGAAAACCCGTCGGCGTGGATCTCTCGAGCCGAACAATTCTTTCGTCTGGACCACACTCCAGATGACCTTCGCATGGAAGTTGTATTAGTCGCCATGGAGGGAAATACTCTGCAGTGGTTCCAATGGCTCATGGCCCAACATCCTGGGATGGGTTGGCGAAAGTTCACGGAGGAATTACTACGTCGCTACGGGGATGATCCGAGAGCTAATCCGTTTGAAAGCCTAGCCTTGACACAACAGACTGGAACTGTGGAGGAATACGTGGACCAATTTATCACACGTATGTCATCGGTTAAGGACCTTCCACCGGACTATGCATTGGGACTTTTTCTCCATGGACTGCGTGATGATATCCGCCTCCGCATCAGATCAAAAGATGCCGAGGATATCTGCTAAACCATGCATTTGGCAAGGGAAATCGAGCAGGAATTAGCGGTAACTCGGGCTCCACGTTTTTCCAATATTGCAAACCGTGGTCAACCCTTTTCACGACCTGCACCATCAGCCGCAAGTCCGAGACCACCCAATGCAAACCATCCACATCGCACTTCTGCTCCTCCAAGGGGCAGTCCTTCGAGCGGGAATGGGAGTCGACCGGTTTCGGAGTCCGTGGGCTCTGTTAACCAAGGCCGTTCAAATATCAACCCCAAATATATGTCTCATAATGAGTTTATGGAATTACGCAACAAGGGTCTATGTTTCAAATGCCGAGAGCCGTACTCCCCGTTACACGTGTGCCGGGACCCGATATTCTTGAGCACATTTTGGGCTGAGCTCTTTTCCGCTGTGGGAACTAAGCTTCGTATGAGCTCTTCCTATCACCCGGAAACCGATGGTCAAACGGAGGTGATGAATCGTTGTTTGGAAGCATATCTTCGTTGCTTCCCGTCTGAATACCCTCGACAATGGGCGAAATGGTTGCCTTGGGCTGAGTATTGTTTCAACACGAGTCATCATTCGGCCACGGGGTGTACGCCATTTGAGGCGGTATATGGCCGGCCGCCCCCAACCATAGCACAATTTTTGCCGGGCGAAATTAGGGTGAAAGCTGTGGCTGCTAAACTCACTGATCGGGACGCCATTCTCCGCAACCTCAAGTATTAGTTGGAGAAAGCGCAGTGTCGCATGCAAAAACAAGTTAATAAGCATCGACACGAGGTTCACTTTGCGGTGGGCGATCGGGTGTTTCTTAAGTTTCGGCCATATCGCCAAAGTTCTCTTTTCCGCCGTTTGAATGTGAAGCTCGCTCCTCGGTTCTTTGGCCCCTTTGAGATCACCCAGCGCATTGGTATGGTGGCATACAAGTTACGACTACCGGAGGGGTCGAAGATCCATCCCATTTTCCACGTCTCCTTATTGAAGCAGGTCATCGGCGATCATGCAGTAGATCCGGGTTTGCCGCCGGATTTGATGCTCGATGGGCCGGAGTTCGAGCCGGAGTCAATTGCACAAGAACGGGAGGTTTGGCGAGGGGACGATAGGATAGCTCAGGTTCTTGTCGTTTGGAGAGGGTTGCCCCCTGATGATGCCACATGGGTTGATACGTCCATTTTTCGGGCTCAGTTTCCCGAGTTTCGCCTTGAGGACAAGGCACCTTTCAAGGGAAGGGGAATTGTTGCAGATCGGGTTTACCATCGCCGGCGTGGTCGAGCGAAATCCCTGCATGGCAATGAATTGCATGGCAACGATGACGTGGAGGGATGAGGAGATTAGTTGCAGATTTGTGGGTTAATTAATAGTTCTTTTGTCTATGTTAATGATAGTGCGTATATCTCGCTGAGTAGTTAGGATAGGTCTTGCAGAAGGGATATCGTGTTAGATTTACTCCTTTAAATAGGGTAATAGTTGTTTGGTTATTTTTTTATGTAATTTTGGAATTCTGGAATTGGAACTGGGAATTGGATTTCGATTCAATTATTGTTCTTCTTGTTTTCTCACTGTCGTCGATTTATCCTTCTGACTCTAACAAAAAACATATGTGTCCACTGATTGACTAGTTGCAGGAGAGAAAGCCAATTTGAACTCTTGATTTTCATATATGTTTAAACAATATTCTTTGACAAAAAAATTCACATCAAGAGCGTAAGCAGTAACTGAAGCACTAAAGTTGCTAAGCAGTGTAAAACGACCAGCTTCAACATTGAACAAGTCCTTGAACCTTTCAAATCCTTTATACAGAATCGGATTAAAGTGAAAGCGAATAATCTTCGGGCCTGGATCCATTCTAAGCGAATATGAGAATGGAGAATGAGAGAGACGGGCCGTTCCGTATGGAACTGGATCATCAGCAGAGACTGGCTTACCAGTGATGACAGTTGAGGCTGTCGATGAGCCCTTCACTTGAAGAAAGGATGAGAACTTTGACAGTACATCTCCATGCCATTCCTTTCTGTCAAGTGCAGCAGAAAAGCCAGTCGAGCCACAGTTAATCGAAACATCATCCGTGAAGTGACCTGGACTGCTATTAACATCATATGTGGCTTTTAGAGAGCAGAATAAGAGAAGAGCAGTTGTTACTGGATAGAGATCCATGGTTGCTCTTTCAAGATGTGTTGTAGACAGAAGAAAGTTGTATGATATTAGAGATGTTGATTGACTTGGCTGATAACCATCCTTGTTCTCTAAAATAATTTCAACTATGCACTAGGTATATTTTTTAGCAAATGAGATCATTATCCCCAATCCGAGCTCATGTTTAAGAAGCACTTTCTAACTAAAGCGAAAATGTCAATGGCCATCTGATTTCCTTTGAAGCTTCAGATTGTAAGTAATAACTACTCCCCTAAAAATTATACTTATAATAGTCGTAGTAGTAATTTAAAAAAATAACAAAAACACCATTCTTCTCACTTGTAACCTTTTCTTCTTCCATTGGCTTGCCTGACAAAGTCCACCCCATGGAAGGTTATTTCCTGGCAACATTTTTGACTCATTCAGCCTTTGCATCATTATAAAATGTATTAATACTGTTATTTATTAAAAAATGTTTTGTCCAATTATCTGTCATGTTCCTTTTAAGCGTGTTATCCAGGACTAACATTCTAATCATACTATCCTATCATTCTATATGATTCAAATTTCATTTAGTTAGAATATTCCATAAACATTTCTAGACAAAAAAGAATATTTAATAGCATTGCCACACGTACATCAAATAGCAAATCCTCGATTACTCTAAACGCAGCATGAGTACAAGGCACCCGTACATCAATCGTATCATCACTTTACACATAACATGCACTTGTACAGTGGAATGTGTTTTGCAATAGAGGATTAAACTAGCTCAATAACATCATAGCGATAAGATAATTTATTGGCGAAACTCAGAAGTGAAACCAGGTAACAAACCGTGGTAGGAAGAAAAACACAACATTTCTGAAGTTGGACATAATGAACAGAAAGTACAGCATTTAAGCAACACCAACAGTTGGGTTGGAGAGAGACCTCTCGT